>CM076578.1:1249906686-1250153091 GCA_034641835.2 Pinus albicaulis | reverse complement strand
AACATAAAATCCAATGTCATCTTCCAAGCATGGAAGTCATCCTTCCGAGTCAATTTGTCATCAACCTTGAAGCCATTGTAGTTTGAGGAACCCATCCTCTTCTTCGGTGATTGCTACAAATTAGGACTTTGTCTTCACCTCAGCTCTGATACCATGTAAATTTATGTAGATGTTATATGCTTGATGCAACTTTACTTTCACTATAGCAATCACACAATCAAGTAAAATGATGATAGAACATACCAGTAGATCAACAGAAGACAAAAGAGAAATAGATATATGTGTTGGTGTGTTATGATGATCAACAGGATGCTTCAACCATCAAAGTCTCCTTGGTTATCCAACCCAACATGTGTCACAACAACCCTCAAAACAGCCACACGGTCAACTCAAATTCAACCCTATAAAATTCAATGCTGCCCAGAAAACTCAACACAAAATAGCAGCAAGCAACAACAAAAACACCAACACTAGCACCAGCAAAAACAACAACAACAGCAGAACCACCAACAGCAGCAACAACAACAACAACAACAACATCACCAGCAACAACAGTAGCCTCAGCAGCATCAACAACAATAGAATTCACTTCGTCCTTCTTTCCCACGTGTTAATCGAAAACTGCCTCCAAGGAGCTCGAACCAATCAAAAGAGGAGAGATGATGTGTGAGGATGAGATGAGTGAAATGTCCTCCAACATTGACTCGATTTATATCAATCATTGAGGGTGTGTGACACATTTGCTAGGGGTGTAAAACCTTAAGGCTGACCTACACGTATTTTGAAAGTATTAAAAATAAATTCAAAATAAATGTTCTGCTCATTGGATCAAGATGATCTTTATATCAATCTTGCACCTTTCCGAAAGAGGAGCCCAAAAAAAATATTGGTGTTTTAATCTGAGCATCACAACATGGAGTTTGGACCTAGTTTTCCAATTTTAACAGAACTTCATGGGCCAAATCATGCTTAATGAAGCTGATATTGTCTTCTTCCTTTAAATCCATAGCTCATCCATATTCCAATCACAATTCATCTTGTCAGTTCGTTCTTCCATCCATTTTCAACAGTCGCCACACATTGGCAAGCTTCAATGTGTACCAGAAATACTCACTAGGAGGCCATGGAAGAACAACTTTGGAGAAGAATGTTAGCTCCCTCTTGATATTGGCATAGGAAGCATTGTAATCTCATTAAGCTAGAAATGTTCATCCTTGTCCTCATCATCATGTTTCTTTCCTTTCCTTTCTGGCATGAGCTAGGGTTTGTTAACTTTCTTCTTTTAGTGGAAATGATCAATCCCAGGGTTTGTCCATAACCACTAGGATTTCTTATCTAAATATTAAGCCTTGTAGCTTGCTAGTGTTTACAAAGTATAAAACCCTATATTTTCATTTCACATCTTCTTGTAAGTCAAATAGTATTTGTAATTAGTAGAATTCTCCTTTTCGTGTAAATTTCTCAATCTTACTAGAGCATTGCTAATAATTGTTTCTTGAGATTTTCAACCCAAGTAGGCTACACACATCGAGTTCTGCAAATTATTCAATTTTTTGAAAAAACTTTCAACTTTGGAAGAGAACTTGAACACTTTTTCATTGTGATCTTATCATGTTAATGCTTTTCCTTCGTCAAGGTAAGATATAATACAATGTCTTGCTTCTTAATCGCAAGGAAACACAACCCTGAAATATATAAGTCCGTTCAGATTTTTATATATTCTTACAAGTTTTGATCCTTATTCTTGAGTAGTTATTAATCTTTATTCATTGAACTACAAATCCGGATTTATCCTGTCAATGAAAGACATATCACTGTAGTTTATGGAATTACAAACTTTTCATCCTCTTAATCATTTCTTTTTACACTCACATAGGTTTCTTGTACCATATACCATGATGGTAATATGCTGCACATTAACAATTTTCCTTGACATGTTGTTAAGGATTTCTTTATAACTGCATACGATTTGTAGATCATTGACATAGTCCTCTAATGTATTTTTCATTTTTCAAGTATTTGACATAGACCTTTGGTATATTAGAGTATTATGATGAAAATAGTTAGAATTTTGATAGAGCTTCTCTTATGATGATAAGAGATTATCTAAGAATACTTCAAACAATATTGTAGTGATGATGAATAATTATCATTCCAATGATTCGAGAAGTCATCGATCTTTAAACTTAGTTCATAGAGAAAATTTCATTAAGCAGCAAGAATAAGAAGAAGCACATAGCTTCAGAATCTCCAAGCCTGAGTATTTTGTTAAAAATTTGGCCTAGGGTTATAGTTTAAAAGTGGCCGATATTATAAATTTCCTTTAACCACTATTTTCTCAAGGGTAGGGTCATATAACATAGGAAATTCACTAATATAAATGAATTAATTGTTTCAACCAAGGATCCACAACGATAAAATTACCTATTGCTAGCTATATCTCCCTTCACACAGTCCAACTCCTAGGATTTCCCAGTCTATAAACTCTTACATCTATCTCAATCTACCAGCCCTCTCCCATCACTGGTTGCAAAACCCAAGGAATGGGATCCATATCTTTTTCATGCAGTCCCTCAGGTTATCCCACCTCCCTCCAGGGCCTCTAGCATTGGCTGGCCAAGAAATCTCTCTGCTGGGGACTCCAGAGGTTATCAACTGTAACTAAGTTTATTCAATGACATCCATTTCCCTTTCACATTGTCATTATTTCCACATAATTTCATGACAACTCTTTCCATAATTCTATTATAGCATTAATACAACAGCCTAAGCTTTGAGAGAAAAATCTCAAGGAAGAATGGATGTCAAAATCTGTTTTGCATGCTAAAAAATCACAGATTATATCTGCATGCATGGGAGATACCATGTGCTTTCATAAGAAGTACATGTTTCTCCCTTAACCAGTAACTCCAAATTTCCAAGGTTAGTAAGACTTAGGGTAACCATAAAGCAAGGCTTAATAAAGGCTGAGTTTAAAGAACAAATGGGAGTAATAAGATGATGAAATATTCTTCCCTTAGGCCATAAGCCCCCTTTCATTCCCTTCTTGTGTGATCATAGCTCCCCCATTGTTTTTCCTTTCTCCTTTTATAGTCTGTGATGTATTTTTATTATGATTCAATGTACCACTTTACATATTCCATTACTCAGCTTTTTTGCTATTTATCATGTAGATACATTACTGTTCTACGGATCAAAACTAAGGGTATTACATAGATAGAATTATCACCCAACTCCACTTGCATGTTTCCTTTAGCTCTTGAAACTTGCTGGATATCTCGCGGTTGAATGCCATGTGCTTTGATCTTCCACTTTGCACATGTTGATCAAAACTAAAGTGGTATTGGTTGAGAAACGAGAAATTGTGGAGAAGGATGTCTCTAGCTTGGATGCCAACTCATCCACTGCAACTTCTGCACTCATCTTAAACTGCTTTTGCAGCTGCTTCCCATTTTTGGATATTGGCTTACTTAATGTCCCTCCTTACAACATTTGAAACATGTCACGTGGATCATAGCCTCCTCCTCAGAATGAGATGAACAAACCTCTTTTTCCTTGGCCTTCTTGGGTCCTCCTTTAGTCATCCTCCCAATGAGTGGAATATTTTGAGTCTCTTCCACTCTGACTGACAAATTCTCCTTCTGGACAAAGTCATCCTGCAATGTTTCAAAGGTACCTCAGATATCCATTTTTTCCCAAACAAAATTTCTTCAATCATTATGGAAATTTTGGACTTGTTCATACTCTCAGACTAGCCTTTGAACTCAGCAGTAATAGATGTCAACTATAGTATTTTGGTTATTCAAACTATACAAATATCATGAATACACATGGTCTTTTTTATTCAAAAAGGAGTGCACAGTCATGCTCAGATTGCCACTACTATTATCGTTGAGCATAGTTTACATGTACCTCTTTTAACTTCCCCTATTCTCCATTATTTCCTTTGAGTATGGTACTACTATATTGTAAGTTGTAACTTCTTGGGGCTGCTTCAAAAGATATGCTTACACTAAATTCGAACTTCTCTGTCCATACAGTTCTGCAACTTGGTCTTGACATTGATCTCACTAATTGGTCCTTCAAGCTCGACTATAAGCCAGAGAGATATCTTTGAGCTTCTTTCAGTGTCCTTTATCTTTCAATATCAAATAGGTCAGTTTCAAGAATTGAATTCATCTTTCTTTTATGTATGAGAAGGGTGTTATTTTCACAAACTTGTGTCACAGATTCCCTATACCCTCACACTCCTTATGAAGAGATATAATTTTGCTCATATTCTAGTGTCACAGAGATGGGCCTTATATCATCATAATAAATTCTGTCACGAAGTAGCATCCCTCAGGTTTCCGCATAGGATGCCACTAAATTCTGATTCTTGATGATTCAAAAAGTTTTGTATGTCTTTATATAGTTCAAATAAAAAATATACATGTTCTACTTGTCATAGAGATGCTCGGACTTTTCAAAAATGTAAATTCTATCATTAAGTGTAGCTTCAGACTTGGAATTGATCAGAATCTTGGCTTTTATTCACAGTGATGATTTTGGTCCCTTCTATAGACTATGTACCTTAGTCTTTTGGTCTTGTAGCATAGATTAGATCACGGACTTTTGATTCATTTTTCACAAAGGTATAGAGATGCTCAGTCCTTTATGTCATAGATAAGACTTGTTTTACATGTCTTTAAGTTCATAATTTGTACATTTAAATGCCTCAGAGATGATCCACATGGTTTTGGTTTCTTTTAACCTCATATCACAATGCACTTCTATCCTTTGTCTCACAGTGCCACAGATTTGCATTGATTACAAAGATGATGGTATTTTTAGATGTCAAATATGGATAGTCTCCCAAATGAGTCGAGCTGCCTTATATAGTGTTAGATAGAACTTGTATCATTTCATATTGGTGTCATCATTGATGCCTTGAATCTTCAAATATTTTTTGCTATAGTAAGCTTCAGATACCTCAAAGAAGTCTCACAGAACCTTTTTGTATTGATCAAAGAACAATACCTCAGATATTCATTTTTTCCCAAATAAACTTGCTTCAATCATTATGGCGATTTTGGACTTGTTCATACTCTCGGACTAGCCTTTGAACTCAGCAGTAATAGATGCCATCTACAGTATTTTTCGTTACTCAAACTATAAAAATATCATGAATACACTTGGTATTTTTGATTCATAAAGGAGCACACAATGATGCTAGAATGCCACTGAAAGTATTGTCACAGTAGGTTGTCTTCTTTTAAAAGATTTCATATAAGCCATTTTATTTTTCTTTGAGTACTTTGTAGATTATAAAGATAATGACTGTTATGCTTACCATAGGAGAAGGTGCCTCTGAAATTCACATTAGTACAGGAAACTTACTTCATAAATCAACATAGAGACTCAAATATGTGTACCTATGCCAAATATTTTGTCGACAATAGAGATATGAATTTCATCCTTGATTTACATAGATAATGCCATAGAGTATTTGCATGTATTACAGGTCTCTTTTTCTAGCCCTTAAGTATTTCAGTCCTTCTTTTATTGATGAGCTCGGTTCACAGGAATATTTATGTCTTTCTTCAACTTGAATCACAGAGGTACTATGCCTCTTTCAATTCGTATTTTAAGGAAAGGATGTCATAGAATTTGTATGATACTTTTCTTAAGGTGCCACAGGGATAAGAAAATAAGCCAACAAATTGTTATCTTCAATCTGCCTTTCCTTCAACCTAGCTCTGATACCATGTTGAGAAATCAAAATGCTTGTAGATTAGGGTAGATTTCTCTTAACTTGATAATTAATTGTGAATGTTTGTTGGCTTCATGTTACTTATGTTATCTTATTCATCAAGAAATTACCAAAAGTAAAAAACATGAAGATGACAAAAAGACAAAGACAAAAGAAATTAGGCTCCAAGCCAGGGAAAAACCCCACAAGGGGGAAAACCCAAGAAAATCCTCTTCTTACAGAATCAGATCAAAGTGAGATATCCAAGACCCAAGACCGAGACTGCCACAAAGACCCAAGTCAACCCTCCTCCCATCCATTTCCAACAAATCATGGTCAACAGAAGTCAACGCTTGTCAAATCTCAGAAATATGGTCATCTCCTGAAATTTCGGGCCTGTAATACCACAAAAATTAACTTAGAAAATTCCCATGCGTGAACAAAAAATAGGGCAGAAAATAGAAATTTCTCTCCTTTGAATTTTTTTGAAATTCTCCTTCGTGCACAAAAATAGAAGTGATGGATGGATGATAAAATGAGATTGAACTATCTTATATTTATACATGTCCAGGAGGTCGAATGGTTGCCTCTTTAGGCCATCTTGTCCAGGGGGCCGACTTGGTCTTTGTGGTGACATTTTTTACTCTTTGACTTGAAACATAATTTTCTTTTTATTTTACAAGTCCAAATGGGACCTTGACTCAATTACATTGTATGGACTCATGATAATTTTTCTCTTGACTCAATTGACCCTAAAAGCACGAGGAACATGCTTTGACTAGAAATAAAATAATAATAAAAATGAATATAATAAAAGTATAAATACATCTATAATACATTTGAATTACATTATGGAGACCGACACTAGTTACATTTTCAACAAGGTCATTTAATTAGAAAAGGACATTACAGTCCCCCCTTCCTGACATTGCTTGTTCTCAGGTAATTGCATGTTCGTGTATTGCAAGATCTTTTCTTGCACATATGCAGCCCACTTTAAAATTTCATGAATATATTTGAAGGCTTCGTTCACTGTGCTACGATTTTGTGCCTTCATTTGCCATAAAAAAAACTTATGGCTGCTAAGAGATGCATAGAGATCCTTGAATTTCATTGCCACATAATAGTAAGCTTGATGGTCTAGTGACTGATTTCTGTGGTGTGCCTCCACTGGACTGAAATCCTTAAACTACTCACATATAGTAAGTGGCACTTTGTTAATTTTATCCTCAAAAATGTCATATTTATTTATTAATAGAATGAATGGTGTATCTCTAAAACATGAATGCTCCACAACATTCTCAAAAAGTTCTTTACTAAAGGTCATCTTATTTCTCAACCCACTTTTGGTCATATTCACTTATAGCAACATAGAAGATTACAGCTCGTACATTCTCAAATATTTCCAGCCACTTACAACCTTCATTTAATCGTTTAGTATTTACTCTAAAAAGCTGATACTTCACAGTTGGAGTTGGACAGTCAAAGTTTTCATAATAAGGTTCTGACATTGGACTACGATCATCAGTTGAAAATTTCATAAATGCTAACCCATTACTTTGAGTCACTCTAGCATATAAAATGTGAGATTCTGACGGGTTGTATGCATTTCTTGATACCTCAACAGCCCGTTCCTAGAAGTGACCAGCAAAATCAGGGAGGACATGCAGCTCATTTCATCTTGCATATGTAGCCTTAATTGCATGATCTCTCGACATTTCATCAACTATTGGGGCATACTCACATGTTGCAACTGGGGAAAAACCATATAAATCCCCCATTTCCATAATTTCCAGAAGCCAATTGGAAAAATGTTTCAATTTTGGATTGAGAGAGTAAGTACATTGAGCAACTTATTTATCATCACTTTCATCTGAGGCAGAAACTTGTTCATGTACACTGGAACCATCCATATTTTCTAAGCTTTCCTCCTCAAAATGCTCACACCCCTCAAGAAATATGCAAAGGTATTTATATATGTTGCTTTGTATCATCAGTTCGATGTTTTGCAGCTACTCCTGTGAAAATTTCTCACCCTTGTAGAGAAATTTTTCCTGCTTGAAAATTGTACTAGCACCAGAGCCTTCATATCCAAGTAACAAGAGCTTTTGAATTTTATTCTGCTTCAAGCATTCTTGGACAGAACTGCTGGAATGATTATCTGTCTTTTCCCTCGAGCCATGATAGTTACTCTGAGGGGTAGGCATTGATAGTAAGGAGCATATCAACCTTGTTGAGAAATTAGAGTGTTTAATTCAATTTCTCTTTCATGATAGTTAATTGTGAACTTGTTATGCTTCTTTTACTTAGATCTTATCTTTGTTAGCTTATTATGTCTTTTATCAAGTCAATTATCAAAACAAAAGAGACACAAAGTTTAGGCTTTTCAAGCCAGGGCCAAAACCTCTCCCTCTAGGAGAGGAAAACCCAAAATCAATTCTTCTTATAGATCTTCCATTGACGAGTACAATAACCATGAAATAGACCCTTGACACCAGTATGCCTCCGAGGCCCTTGTCACTGCTCTTCTTGGCTTCTCTAGTTGATCTCTTCTTTCTGCACAACACTACACCTTTACTAGGGAAGCTCGGTCCCTAGTCTAGCAGCCCCAACCTGTGTGCTTCTTCTTGGCTTCCTTTGATCTTATCCTTAGCTTCCTAAAGTCTTCTTCTCGGCCTACTTCCAACATCCTTTAGGAATCTTTGAAAGTCAAGAACGAGCCTTTCTTCATGCTGTTGTAGCCTTCCTCTTTACTGTGATTACCTTCGGCCTCCCTGAGATATGCGAGGTAGATTTGTAGACCAAAATAGAGATATGATAAGACTTTCTTCCTTCGATAGCACACCTCCTTTCTTAACCTAATCACAGATCCTTTCATCACTGTATTACTTTCTTCACGCATTGTTCTACACACTAGAAGAGATACTTATCTTTTGTTGTGATAGCCTTTTGTCTGAAATGTGCGAGGTAGTATAGACCCAGAACAAAGGTAAGTATACCTCTTCTTTTCTTCCCAGACTAGCCTCCTATTCTCGCATCAATGTAGACCCAAACTTCGCTCTTCTATCACAGACATGATCCAAAATTTCTTACACTGTAATGAGGCTGCATCATCCTTTATATAGTGACTGGCTTTAGCTTGTAGGTCGACATGAGGTCTGTGTGTAAGCCGACTTCATAAAGGAGAATATTCACCATCTTTAAGCCGACTTGAGGAGCACATTGACAAGGTCTTGAAGGCACACATTTACATCAATAAATTGTCTTTATAAGTGTAACACCAATTCATATACATGACTCTAAATTGTATATATTTACAAAAAGATGAAAAACCCTTAAAATACATCAAGAAGAAGTATCTGACCTATAATAAAAAACTCCTTGCTCATGAAACCCATGATGCACAAGTATTACAAAATACATTTTATTATCTTTGTCTTATTCATTACATAATTTCATAATTACAAGTCATTATGAACACCAAACTTAGTTACACGTTCCAAAATTCCCTCTTAACTAGAGAGGTAGTCATAATGGTACATGGTCACTCTCAATCTAAAGAATCTCATAAGAAGAATTCGATTGGTAATCCATATGTTATAGCATATTATTAACCAACATTTTCACAGTGCAAGGCCTTGATTAATAACTCCATCTCTTCACGAGACCATGAACTATAATGCTGGCAAGACCAATGATTATAGACATCTTCATCATTGTCTCCAAGGTACATACTCCACCCGCATGTTCACCGAGTATGACCTCATAAGACTATTCTTTTGGGGATAGCTAATCCTCAAAGAATACCCGTCCTTTCATGACTACTCTTACTTTGGATACCCTAATACATCCCCAAAAGAGTATCATATGCCATATGATTATCCAATCCCACATTCTGTCTTCCAGGTGAAGACCAGAATGATACGTCTATCTCTCCCTCTTAATTAGGGAGGACATACCCATTCCTATCAAGGAATGTTCTCAAGCTCCCTCTTATCCAAGGACTTGTCAAGGCTTCCTCTTAGCCAAGGACTTGTTCAGGCTCCTAGGGACTTGCTTCCAAGTTTCTACTAGGTAAGAAACTTACTACCAACTCCCCTCTTAATCAGGGACCTGTAGTAGCAATGATGAAAAAACCGAGCTGCTCATGAAGAACTAATTTCTTTGATGTCATGAATTTCTTCATTGTTAAGGAGTCTTCATCTTTGGGATATCTTCATAGGGCTCAAATCACCCATCACTTTTCATTTTTGTCCGAAAGTGATCCATCAATTTTTCATTTGGTATACCTTCATATCATGTTGCTTTCCTTCGAACCATACTTATTCTAAGGATCTTACATCCTGCAATATGGTTATCAACCTGTGGAAGACATATACTTCCATTTAGATGCCCTGAATAAGCTCATCAGATATTATTCAATTATAAATATGAATAATTAAATCAAAATTTACCTTAGTGATGATCTTTCACCATGACATCCTTCTTGTAGGCATCAACATCCTTTTTTATCTCCTAAAGATATGTATTGTCAAGGGTCTCTATCTTTTCCAGACTTATATTAGAGTCCACATATATTCCCTGGAGATCTCCTAGTCAAGTCTTCTTGGCTTCCTTGGATGTTGATTGCTTCTTTCCATGGTTGTACTTCCCATGATATCTTCATTTTTCTTTCTCCACAATTTTATTTCATTCCTAGGAACTTCCATTATGCAGTTCCTTGATAATGTACAATGACCTCATATTCCATATGAGGACATATTATGTCGATTTAATCTAGTGTAGATCATGCCCTTTTGGCAACCTATGCATCAAAAGGGTTTCTAATTTCTATTTTGATCACACTTCTAAAGATAGAAGTATACTACCTGCAACCACATGGCATGACTAAATAGCATCCAATGTCAACATATATATACATGTACCTCATTATTTTCCTTTTGAGTCATCCTGCAATAGGTTTCCTTAGAATGAAAGAGTTTCATTTTCTTGATCTGCTTCATCAATATTTCATCATATTCTAATCCCAAAATTCTGTAAGTTATAATTCTTGATGAAACCTTTTGCTTTCTTCCTAACTAGTGAATCCAAAGAGGATTCCATTAGAAAATGTCAACACCTGTTTCCATATTGATTATTGAATGATGACCCTTGATCTAGATGAATTCCTTACATAAATATTGTTTTCAGTGAGGTTCCTAGGAGCCGCTTCTTTCATGGCACTCTTGTTGACTGCTGTGGTCTTATTCCTTCGAAGGTTTTATCAACCCGATTGCCATGCAAGCTATTACATTGTCTTGAAACTTCCCTATTTTTGGAGAGAAGTTAGCGTCATGCTAGTGATTAATTGGAAACTATATTTTAGTGGAAAAATTCACTGTTTTTTGGTGGAATAGTTCATAATTTATTTTGATCTTTTTTTTGCAAGTGTACTAGTCACGATGATAAATCTGTGGTTTACTTCAGAGCGTTCTTAGTTTCTACATAGGCTTTTCATCATTTGTTGTTAGGTCCCTATATTACTAGTATAGTCCCTTATTGTTGTTAGTGTAACCCCCTTATTGTTATTATTGTACCCTTGTAACCCCCATATTTTTATTATTGTGCCCTTAAATTATTATTGTTAGGTCGGCTAGGATTACATTGTGGCCCCACTAGGGTTACATTGTGGCCCCATGGACTCCTATATATAGAAAGGAGGTTTTGTAATTTGAATCATCCAAGAATTTTTCATTCATGTAATGTATTGGAGGTTTCTCCCTCGAAGTGGCTTATTTCTAAGGCGTTTATATCTCTTTTCTTCTCTTTTGGAGCTGGTTACACAACATTTGGTATCAGAGCTTGGGATTCTAGGGTTTCGCTACTCCAAACAGGTCATCGTGGCATTTGCGCTATAAAAAAATTTCTACGAAGGTTCAGAATCTGAAATTCATATGGTGCGAAGCTGAAATCCTGAGGAAATTCATCAAAAAATTTCAGAGCTTGGTTCGCAATATTTTTGGAGATATGATCTGTGGAAGTTAGTGCTTTTTCAGGCTCCCGAATTTCATCTCAAAGAGTTGATCGTGGGAAAATATTCATAACTCTCTCTCTGAGCATCAAATTGGTGTGCCGTAGAAAGTGGTTGAAAGTACACAGACTATAGTTTCTTAACTATCAATTTCAGAGCCTAAGGACGAAACAGTGACATGTGGAAAGTCGTACAAGTTCGCTCTACTGAACCAGTCCATAATTAGGTCATTGTGGGAGATTGGACACAACTTTGTCTTGGAGAATCTAAATCAAGTCAGACCTATGGCATTCGAAATAGAATTTATAGGGCTACTTCAATATCGAAATTCAAATACTGAAGTGCTGCAATCACAGAGATAATCCAATTTCAATATCAAGCTCCTCAAAAGCAAGAAAAAGGTGTGTATTTGTTTTCCTAATTGCGTAAGTCTTGTTTGAAGAATCAATTTGAATTGATTCCAAGGGCATATTGTATAATACATATCAGTATTGGGTTCTAAAAGATGCCCCGTAAAAATAATTCAACACCCATTAAGCCTTCAAAAGGCTCTACTATAAGGCTCTCTTATGACTCATGAAGACAAAGAATTGCAACATGATCTATCAAAATTACAAGAGCAAGTGCAACAAATTTCACTCTCGCAAAGAGCAACAAAAAATGAAATGGAAGTTTTGAAGAAAGGCATGGAAGCTAAGATGGATGGCATGGAAGCTGGCGTGAAAGCTAAGATGGATGACATGGAAGCTAAGATGGAAAACATGAAGAATGATCTAAAAGCAGACATAGAAGGTTTGAAAAAGTTGATACAAGAAATGTTTCCTAATGGTGAAAAGATAGTAGAAGAACCTCATGATGAGAACAAAATAAATGTTAATCGTGATTTCACAAACTCTAATGTTGGCGGGAAGAACCACCATATTCCAAAAATGGATATGAGGAAGTTTGATGGAAAGGATCCTGTAACATGGATACTACAGATGGAGCAATATTTTGATCTCCATAACGTACAAAACACACAAAAGGTACGCATTGCAAATTTACATTTAGAACAAAATACATTTGTATGGTATCAATGGCTTTGCTCTAGTAAAAAAATTGTCACTTGGTCAATTTTTACGGAGGAAATGATAGCACATTATGAGGATACAAAGAGCAACACCTTCTTTAGCCAATTGATAAATCTCAAACAAAAGGGTTTAGTGGGGGAGCACATTGAGGACTTCCAAAAAATTGAATATAAGGGTAACTGATATTCCAGAGGAACACAGGATTGATCTCTTCATAGGTACTTTAAAGGATAACATCCAACATGAAGTTCGCATTTTGGAACCTGATTCATTGGAGAAGGCATTCGGGTTGGCAAGAAAAATTGAATGTAAAATTATGGTGACAAGGAAGCCTACCACTCACTTCTATAAAGAAGGAAGTGTTGCTACGCCTAGATTTCCACAACCTACAAGGTTGACACCACAAAAATTGGAAGAAAAAAGAGCAAAAGGGCTTTGCTACAGTTGTGATAGCAAATACACTAAAGGTCGTAAGTGTGCTGAGAAGAAATTATTTTACATAGATTGTGAAGAGGAAGAAGAAAATGAACAAGAAGAGGATATACACCAGGAACCAGCCATAGAAGGGGAAGAAATGAATCCGACCATATTGTGTAATGCACTGGCAGGAATTACCACTCCTCAAACTCTCAAGATAGAAGGACATATCAAGAAGAAAAGGGTAATAGTGTTGATTGATTCAGGTAGCACCCATAATTTTATTCATTATAAGGTATCCAAGGAATTAAATTGTTTCCTATACCCAGCACCAGAATGTCAAGTGATGGTTGCAAATGGAGGAACTATAAATTGCTCTAGAAAATGCCATAATATCAAACTAACCATGGGGGAATATGTATTGACTAGTCCAATGCTTTCCATTCCTATGGGAGGTGCTGATGTTGTACTAGGAGTACAATGGTTACAATCTTTGGGGACGGTAGCTTTTTATTTTCAAGAACTTTTCTTGAAATTTTTTTCAGAAGGAAAGGAAGTCGAATTACGGGGTATTGAAGGGAAGCCAGGAAGGATAATAAGCTCTAATGTCATGACAAATATTCTAAAGAAAGAACAACGAGGCGTAATTGCACAATTATGTTCACTAGAAGTTCCGACATCAAAATCATCTATTTCTGCAGATCTCCAACAAGTCTTGGACAATCATTCCAAGGTGTTTGAAACTCCCAAAGGACTCCCACCTATTCGTGATCATGATCATGCTATTCATTTGATTCCAGGAAGTGTTCCTCCAAACATCAGGCCTTATAGATATCCTTATGTCCAAAAGAGCGAAATTGAACGTATGATTGCAGAAATGTTAGAGGTAGGTATAATTCAACCTAGTCAAAGTTCTTTCTCTACTCCTGTAGTATTGGTACACAAGAAGGATGGATCATGGCGAATGTGTCCGGATTATAGGGAGCTCAATAAGCTCACCATTAAAGATAATTTCCCATTCCTGTGATTGATGAATTATTGGATGAATTACATGGAGCAATTTATTTTACCAAGTTGGATCTTCGTTCAGGATATCATCAAATTAGAATGAAGAGTGAAGATATTCCAAAAACAGCATTTCGAACTCATGAGGGTCATTATGAATTTTTGGTCATGCCTTTTGGCCTTACCAATGCACCTTCTACATTTCAAGGGTTGATGAAATCCATTTTCAAACCCTTCCTTAGAAAATTTGTGCTAGTATTTTTTGATGATATACTAATCTACAACAGGTCTTGGAAGGATCATGTTCAACATGTTGATAGGGTGCTCAAACTATTGCAGGAGAAACAATTATATGCAAAACATCCAAATGTTTCTTTGGAGTACAAGAGGTGGAATATCTGGGTCATATTGTATCTCACGAGGGTGTTAAGGTAGACCCTAACAAAATTAAAGCCATTAAGGAATGGAAAGTCCCCACAAACATAAAGCAGTTGCGAGGATTTCTCGGGTTAACAGGGTATTATCGCAAGTTTGTTAAGAATTATGGGAGAATAGCAGCACCTCTAACAACATTATTGAAGAAGATGCATTTTCATGGACTCCTGAAGCAACTAAGGCCTTTGAACATCTTAAAGAGGCAATGTGCCTAGCACCGGTCTTAGCTACGCCGGACTTCACAAAAACCTTTATTGTGGAATGTGATGCCTCAGGAAATGGAATTGGTGCAGTTTTAATGCAGGAAGGAAGACCCATTGCTTTTGAAAGTCGTCCAATCAAAGGAAAGTATTTACAGAAACCTATTTATGAGAAGGAAATGTTAGCAATACTGCATGCACTAAAGAAATGGAGAACTTACCTAATGGGAAGACACTTCAAGGTAAAAACTGATCATGATAGTCTTAAACACTTTTTGTAACAAAGACTATCTTTAGAAGAGCAGCAAAAATGGGTCACAAAGATGTTGGGTTATGACTTTGAAATAATCTACAAAAAAGGAAAACTTAATGTTGTTGCAGATGCACTCTCAAGAAAGAATGAAGAGGTGGAAGCATTGGTTTGTGCCATTTCTATTATCCAGCCAGATTGGATAACCGAAGCAAGAGATGAATGGAAGAAGGAAAAAGATGTATGGACACTCATTCAAAAGTTGCAGCAAGATCCTAGTACATCTGATACATTTAGTTGGAAAAATGATTCCTTATGATACAAAGATCGCTTATATCTTTGTAAGAATTCCCAACTAAAACAAAAGATTCTTCTGGAATTGCACACTTCTCCTTTAGGAGGACACTTAGGATTTTTAAAAACTTACCACAGGGTGAAGAAAGAATTTTTTTGGGATGGCCTTAAATCTGATATTCGAAAGTTTGTGGCGGAATGTTTGGTTTGCCAACAGAATAAAGTGGAAACAATTAAGACCCCAGGACTTCTACAACCTTTATCCATTCCAGGTCAACGTTAGGAGGAGATTTCAATGGATTTTATCACAGGTTTACCTAAGTCCGAAGGAAAGAGTGTCATCATGGTGGTAGTTGATAGACTTACCAAGTATGCACACTTTTGTGCATTATCTCATCCATTTAAAGCAAGTACAATTGCTACTACATTTATGGACAGAATTCAAAAGCTACATGGAAGCCAAGGGTTATTGTGAGTGACAGAGATCCCATTTTTACTGGAAATTTTTGGACAAAGTTATTTTCTTGTTTGGGTACTCAATTAGCTCATAGCTCATCTTATCATCCTCAATCTGATGGTCAAACTGAGATAGTAAATAAATGTTTTGAAGGATATCTTCATTGTTTTGTATCTGATAAACAAACACAATGGTTCAAGTGGTTACCTCTCACTGAATGGTGGTATAACACTTCCTTCCATACTGCAGCAAAAATGACCCCATTTATGGCACTTTATGGATATCATCCACCATCCATCACTTCATATTTAAGAGAAAATTCAAAGGTTCAAGCAGTGGAAGATCACATCGAGCATCAACAAGAAGTTCTCCAACTCTTAAAGGATAACCTGAATTTGGCACAAAACCGAATGAAACAACAGGCAGATCAACATCACAGCGAGAGAAGTTTTGATGTAGGAGATTGGGTATTTTTACGGCTACAACCATACAAACAAATGTCCCTCAAGCAAGCTAAGAAGGATAATAAATTATCACCAAAGTACTATGGTCCTTACAAGGTGTTGCGAAATATTGGTTCTATGGCATACAAATTGGAGCTTCCTGCTTCTTCGCGAGTACATCTAGTTTTACATGTTTCATGCTTAAAAAAGGTTATAGGTGAAAATATTCCAGTTCAAACAATATTTCCAGAACTTGATGAGGAAGGAAAAATCATATTGGAACCTGAAGCGGTCATGGAAACAAGAACTCGACAGCTACGGAATCGATCAATTTCAGAGTATCTCATCGAGTGGAAGAACTTACCCACTGAAGATTCTACATGGGAGGATGAGAATTTTATACAGAAGCACCCAGAGCTACTCAAGCGTTGAGGAAAACACTTTTTTGAAGGAGAGGGGCATGTTAGGTCCCTATATTACTAGTATAGTCCCTTATTGTTGTTAGTGTAACCCCCTTATTGTTATTATTGTACCCTTGTAACCCCCATTTTGTTATTATTGTGCCCTTAAATTATTATTGTTAGGTCGGCTAGGATTACATTGTGACCCCACTAGGATTACATTATGGCCCCATGGACTCCTATATATAGAAAGGAGGTTTTGTAAATTGTATCATCCAAGAATTGTTCATTTATGTAATGTATTGGAGGTTTCCCCTTCAAAGTGGATTATTTCTAAGGCGTTGATATCTCTTTTCTTCTATTTTTTGGAGCTGGTTACACAACATTTGCTTTGAATAATTCCCTAGTGATTTACCTTTATATTTTATCCCCTGCACAATTGCTCCTGAGGTCCATGTTGTTATGTTTATTGGTTGTTTCTGTGGAAACTTTTTTCTGAGGTTCTTCAAGGTAAATCAAAATGAAAAAATACTATTTTACATATTGATATTTGTTCAAGAAATTCTTGTGTGATACTTGAATTTCATAAATCTAGATTTCTATTTCGTTATCTATATCAATATATAAGAACAAACCCACGGATTTATCATATTTCTCAAACTATGGAGTTGTTCCTTTCTTGTTGCATGTTCTTTTATATTGTTATGTTGTGATTCAAATATCTATTTGTGCTTTCCAATTATTCTCCTATGTAGTACATGCTTTGTTAGATTATATCAAAATTATTTCTTATTGTCTTTTTATTATGTATATTGAACATATTATTTCTAGCAACTTTTTATCTTCCTAGATTTTCTATTCCTTTGGTGTATCTTTGCACCTTTAGGGGCAATTGCTAGTTTAAAGTATAATTATTTAAAGGGTGCTAGCTCAATGGAAGAGCACCTTCTTTACAAGCAGGAGGTTGGTGGTTCAATTCCATCGTGCCCTGATATTCATATGGGAATGAGGACGATCATTTTTTGGTGACGGATGATCTTTTGACCATCACCAATGAGCTTATGGTGATATTTTTCGACCCTGAAATGGTGACGGTCAACTAATGCCACCATATATACGCATCAATAGTGACAACCATTAAAGGTCCGTCACCATAAATATTTGTTGTTGATATGAAATGGTGAGGGTCATTGTTTGTCATTATAGTCATTATTCGTGACGGACCTTGATGTCACCAATGAGTTTATGGTGATGGTCAATGAACGTCGCCATATATATGCACCAATAGTGACGGCCATGAAAATTCCATCACAAAAAATCATTGTTGTTAATATGAAATGGTGACAGACACTATCCGTCATTATAATCAATATTCGTGATGGACCTTGAATGTCACCACAACACATACTTTTGGCGACGCCATCTTTGGTGACGTTCAGTTTTTTGGTGATGGAGGCTATTTTTCGTCACCATTGCTCATATGAAATGGTGACGGTCACTATCCGTCACTATAAATCATTATTGGTGACAGACCTTGAATTTCACCACAACACCTATACTTTCGGCGACGCCACCTTTGGTGACGTTCAATTTTTGGTGACGAAGGCTCTTTTGACCCTCACCAATGAGCTTATGGTGACCATTTTCGCTCCTCAGCAATGTCCTTTTTTCTTGTAGTGAAAATTGACATCAAATCGACATTCACAAGATTGATGGGGGGAAAGTAAGGGAATTTCAAATTTAGAAGGGCACAATTTTTATAGATATATCACGACAAAGATCAGCAATCAAGATAGTCTAAAAATTAGGGTTTTCAAAGGTACATAACTTAGCATTGGCATAACATTTATTAATATGTAAAATATGTTTTTACCCTATGTCTCTTATAGAATGTGGAAAATAAGGAAAAACCATCGCCTAATGAAGAAATCATAACATAAATGGAAAATGTAGCTGAGAAGGATTCCTTAGAGGACATGGAACTTGATGATCTTGATTTTTCACCCATGGCATATGCTTGGAACATAAGAAGAGAGATATAATGGAATTCCCATAATTTGGTCTTTTTTTAGTAGTTCAATCAAAAAGTCTCAGGAGTAAAAGATATTTGGGTTAATTACCATATAGAGATAGAGTATTGAGATTGTAGTAGAGTTGAACTAGTTCTTTAAAATCAAGAGAAGAGGAGTAGTTCAGGAAAGGAGCTGATAAAAGGTTGGTTAAGGATACCGTGACATGGATAAATAATTTTATGGTGAAAGAGGAATATATCTCTTTTAGTTCTCCAACCATGGAAGTGTAAGCACCAATGCTTGGAGGTGACCTAGAATGGATTCACTGATATTGAATAACTAAGCGAATAAGGTTCAATGGAGGAAGAAAAATCATTAAAGACGGAAAAATATTATTTCAGTCAAAATGCAATAAGTAAGAAGTGGTGGATGAATATAATTAAGGGGATTTATCACAATACTATGGTGATTAAAATGAGTATTAATGAGGATGGAAACATAGAGGCAGAAGTAAAAGAGTTCAAAAGGTTTCAAAGGTGTCAAGAGAATACCAAACATTTGTTCAAATAGGGGAATTTAATAATTTAAAAGAGCTTGGAGAGAATAATATGTGGGGAGAATGTGTCTATAAATTTGGTAGAGAAAAAAGAAGTGATGGCACAAGGAGGTGAACACGTTCAGTTAGATGGATCATGATAGTCTAAAATGAAGCCTTATTTTTTAAGGTATTGATTAGCCTATGGAGAGAAATATCATCACAAATAAAGAAGAGGAAGATGCACTTAGAAATGTGTTATAATTATTTGAGCTAGAAGAAGGTCAAGTAGTAGAGATGATACAACCTAAGAAAAGTGGATCCAATCCAAGCCAACCACCCTATGAATTTTAAAATCCTAGATGTAATCCCAACTTTTCATTCTACTTTTGACTTGAAAGCACCTTTTCTTAGTAGTCTGGGATATAGCAGTAGTGAAAACAAAATGAAGGTGGTAATAAAGATCGAAGTGGCCTATGTTATGTTTGACATTTAGTTCAAGTGGGGGAGTAGGCCTAATTATTCAAACATGTCCACAAGGTTTTATCTTGGTGAAAAATCCAACCAAAAATATGGTTATAGTAGTTACAAGAACTTTATGAAGGGTAATGTTGATGAAAAACAACATTGGTTCTTATTTCGATTCATCTGGAGGGTGAAAATGATTACAGTGTTAGTTTCTAACTTGAAAGTTCCTAACCACATTGTGGGGGAAGACTCTCTAATGTTGTGTGAAGTTCATATAGATTTATTCTTAGGGTGTAGCTAATGCCTTGCAGGAATTAAAGGTTGTATTTATAGATAAGTTCTAGAGGCTAAAATTTGAACAACAAAAAATCACTAAGCTGAAGGAGATTCAGAAAATGGTTGGAGAAAGTTCTCAGGAGTATGATGAAAAATTACAAAACGTAACCAACAAAATTTCTTTTACTATGCATGAAACTAAACACAAATAATGATCCTTTCAAATTTGTTTGCTCTTTAATAGTGTACCATTAATGTAATAGTCATGTGTGACATGGAGGGATTCCTTTTCTTAGGCCATGAGGACAGAATATTGTAGGCTGAAGATCCATTTTACTAAAAAACTTCATGCTTGGTAGGATCTAAGAGAGAATTATGTATGGAGTTCCTTCCAGGTAAAGGACATTGGTATTACTATTTCTAAAGGGGGTTGTCTATGAAGATACATTGGTAGTTATTGATCCAAGAGAATAATTTCAACAATTTATTTCAAAAAATTTATTTGTCCTTGAGAAGGCCTTAGAGATTTCTAGAAGAGGAAGATGGTTTCCTTGTTGCCGTATAATTCTGTAGAATTTCTAATTAAATCTTTAGGATAGGATTTTCTAGAAATTTTAGGTAGAAGTTAGGATGTTGTTTGATTTTTAGGGGATTTGAATTTATCTAGAGAGTTTTGGATTTTATTGTCTCATAATGTATAAATAAATCCTTGGATCATGAGAATGTAGCAATAGGAATGGTTAGAAAATAAATTTGTAGTTTCATTGAATGGGAACAACTCCTAGCTCGTGTTCGTATAAATTATTCTGTGATTTCATGTGAACTAAGTTTTACTATATGGTTATACAGATCCATTAAGTTATACTATGGGTGGACAAGATCATTTTGATCTCTTTTATTTACTAGAGTTTTGTTGTCTAACTCTACTACTCAATATCTTTTGGTATCAAAGTCAATAGTTGATGAATTGATGTGAAAATTTTTAATTTCATGGTGATTGGTGATTGATTGCAAGTAATTTGGTTTTAGATATGCCTTAAACATTGAACAAGGTCAGCATATATAGATAATTCCACGTGAAAACATGGGATTAGAATGTTTTGGGGTTGTATCATTCCAAGAAAAGGAAATAACATCAAGAATGAAGAAGGTTCGATATTGCCAAAGGATTGTGGAATGTAACCATCCAATAAAAGAGTTATTTATAACCTATTATGTGTTTTGGTAGCACTGGAATTAAGATTTGATTAGAATGTGAAGAAAAGGTAGGTTATTGGGGATCATACTCTCACATTTACAATCTTATTGAAAATGAAAGATTAGACATGGGATAAATCCAACCTGAGAACAAATTATCTATTAGATAATGCTTTTTTATGAGGTTTATGAATAGGTTCATTGTATTCAAACTTGATTGACAGTGCCTGGTATAAAAACTATAGTTGTTAAATTATTTTAACTATTTTTTCACAAACGTCAAAAGAATGGAAGAGCCTTTCATAGAGAAACACATCCATGTTTTAGTTTTTCATTACCATCATTGTCTCTTTGAGATCTCACTTTTATTAGTCAGTATTATTCAGTTATACCCACATTTAGTGGAAAAATGACTATTAGAGTTTTAAGGCCTCCTATTCATTAGGGAATTTTAGTCTTAGGATTACTTGTGGCATCCTATGTATTTTTCAAACTCCAATACACCAAGGCAAATAAGTGGAGGATATTTGGGGGAAATGTGATTGTTCATAGAATGTAGATCAGATTTGGGGACCTTGTAGCTCTTTTTTTTGGACCCTATTAGTGCTTAGAGGTTGTATTTGGAGCGTTTAGCAGAAAATGCATAATATGACCAAGAATATTGGTGTTGGAGCACCTATGATTTGGGATCAAGGCTAAGGGTTTCTAGAAATTAAGGGGTTTAGGGGTTTAGGAGTAAGGGGTTAAGTGTAAGGGGTAAAGGGTTAGGGCTTAGGGGGGTCAGGGGTTAGGGGTTGATTTCTAGGGGGTTTAAAGTCTAGATTTTAATCGCTTAGCGGTTAATGGATTTAGGGGTTAAGGGTTAATCACCAAGGGCTTACAAGTCAGGGGATTTATGGGTTAAGTGCCTAAGGGTTATGGGATTTAGCTGTTAGCAAGTTAAGGGGTTAGGGGTTAAGTATTAAGGGTCAAGTTTTAAGAGGACAATGGATTATGGTTTAGGGGGTTCAAGGATTATAAGTTAGGGGTTAGTGGCTTTGGGTTTAAGGGATCAAGGGGTTAATTTATTATGAGCTATGAGTGTATGGTCTAAGGGATTATGGCTCTGGGGTTAAGGGGATAGGGAATTTAGTGGTTATGGATTAAGTGTTTATAGGTTGTTATAATGTGGCCCCTAATCCCCTTATCACAACTATTTTGGGTACCCCTATCAATTCCACTCGTTTCCTTCCCTCTAGGCCCCTTAGCCCTTATGTGATAAGGCCATAAGGCTCATTCTCAATCTTTAAATTTAGGATTATAGATCACAATAAACCATGTTAAAACCTCTCACTTATACCCATCCATGCTACCCTTATGTCCCCTTGTCTCATTCAATAAACCAAAATATCCCTTTCCTCAAAAATTCATGAGAATTGAACATTTGGTGGCGATCATTTAATAATAGATTATAAAAATTTCATTTTGATGAATCTTTATTTCGGGGGAGGTTGTCCAAAACTACCTCCAAAATTTACATTGCCATAAATTTTAAGGACGGTTCAGGGATTCTAAGTTAGGGGCTAGGGGTTAAGGGGTTAGTGGCTTAGGTTTTAAGGGATCAAGGGGTTAATGGGTTATGCATTATGAGTGTAGGGATTGAGGGATTATGGATTGTGGATTAAGGGGGTAGGGAATTTAGTGTTTATGGGATAAGGACTTATGGATTGTTATAATGGGGCCCCTAATCCCCTTATCACAACAATTTTGGTTTCCCATATCATTTTTTCTTGTTTCCTTCCCTCTAGGCACCCTATTCACAACGCCATGAGGTCCTAAGGCCCCTTCTCATTCTCTAATGCTAGGATTATAGATATTAGTACACCATGCTCAAACCTCTCACTTATACCAATCCATGCTACCCTTATGTCCCCTTGCCTCGTTCAATACATCAAAATATTTCCCACCCCAAAAATTCATGAAAATTGAAGATTTATAGGTCGTCATTTACAAACCACCTCTAAAATTTAATTCTAATGACATTTCTTTGGAGGGGGGGGGGATACAAGTTGCATTCTTCTTCTTTGACTAGGCCATGACAAATGAATAAACCAAATAGTATCAAACCCTTCGTAAAGGAAAGTTGAGAAAAAAAAATACCATGATTAGACAAAGAATCCAATGAGTTCAGGGGCTAAAAAAACATACCACCCATAATGAACCTTTTCATCCAAATATTATTCCATGTTGGGCCACAACAAAACCTTTCGATAGAAATTTCATGTAGTGTTAGGTCCCTATATTACTAGTGTAGTCCCTTATTGTTGTTAGTGTAGCACCCTTATTATTATTGTTGTGCCCCTGTAGTCCCCATATTGTTATTATTGTACCCCATAAAACCCCACTATTGTTATTGTTGTCCCCTTACATCATTATTGTTAGGTCGGCTAGGATTATAGTGTGACCCCATGGACTCCTATATAGAAAGGAGGTTTTTTCATTGGAATCATCAAAGAATTGTTCATTTATGTAATATAAAGGAGGTTTCCGCCTCGAATTGGCTGATTCCTAAGGCATTGATCTCTCCTTTATTCTATTTTTGGAGTTGGTTTCATAACATTTGCTATCACAGATTTGGATTCTAGGGTTTTTCTGCTTCAAACAGGTCATCATGGAATTTTCTCTATAACTTGTTTTTTACGGAGGTTAAGAAGATTAAAAAAACCCATTTGCAAAGAAACCCTACTGAACGTTGTGTAAAAATTTCAGATCTTGGCCCGCAAAGAGTTTCAGAGATATGATCTGTGGAAGTTACGATTTTTGTAAGATCCCGAATTTCATCTCATAGAGGTGACCTTGGGAAAATCATCATAACTCTCTCTCTGAGCATCAGATTGGAATTCTATAAAAAGTGGCTGAAATTACACGAAATTTAGTTTACTTTGTATCAATTGAGTGCCAAAGGAGGAAACAGTGACATGTGGAACGTCGTATAAGTTCACTCTACTAAACCAGTTCATAATTAGGTCACTGTGGGAGATTAGGCATAACTTTTCCTTGAAGAATCCAAATCAGGTCAAACCTGTGGAATTGAAAAGAAGATTCAGGGGGCTACTCAAGTACTGAAGATAAAATCTCGAGGATTCGAAATTCTAGAGATATATTAGTTTCAATATCGAGATCCTAAAAAGAAAGAAAAATGTGTGTATTTTTTTTTCAAATTGCATAAGTATTGTTTGAAAAATTAGTTTGAAGTGATTCCAAGGGCATAATGAAGCATAGATATCAGTATTGGGTTCTAAAATGGCCCCTAAAAGGAATTCAACACCCATTAAGCCCTCATAAGGCTTTACTATGACTCATGAAGAGGAAGATGTGCAACATGATATATCAAAATTACATGACCAAGTGCACCAATTTTCTCTCTCACAAAGAGCAACAAAAAATGAAATGGAAGTTTTGAAGAAAGGCATGGAAGATAAGATGGATGGTTTGAAGAAAGGTGTGGAAGATAATATGGATGGTTTGAATAAATGCGTGGAATATAAGATGGATGGTTTGAAGAATGGCATGGAAGATAAGATGGATGACATGGAAGCTAAGATAGATGAAAAAATGAAAGACAACATGGAAAACATGAAGAATGATCTAAAATCACAAATGGAAGGTTTGAAGGAAGGTTTGAAAAATTTGATACAAGAAATGATTCCTAATGGTGAATAGGTAGTACAAGAAACTCAGGATGATAAAAAAATAAATGTTAATCGTGATTTCATAAACTCTAATGTTGGATTGAAGACCCACCATATTCCAAATATCGATATGAGGAAGTTTGATGGCAAGGATCTCGTAACATGGATACTATAAATGGAGCAATATTTTTATCTCCATAATGTGAAAAACACATAAGAGGTACGCATTGCAACTTTACATTTAGAACAGAGTAAATTTGTATGGTATGAATGGCTCTGCTCTCGTAAAAAAATTGTGACTCAGTAAATTTTTATAGAGGAAATGATAGCACATTATGAGGATACAAAGATAAACACCTTCGTTAGATAATTGATCAATCTCAAACAAAAAGGGTTCAATGGTGGATCACATTGAGGACTTCCAAAAATTGAATATAAGGGTAACTGATATTCCAGAGGAACACATGATTTATGTCTTCATAGGGACTGTAAAGGATAACATCCATCCTGATGTTTGCCTTTGGGAACCTGATTAACTGAAGAAGGAATTCAGGTTGGAAAGAAAAATTGAAAGTTAAATTATGACAACAAGGAAACCTACCACTCACATCTATAAAGATGCAAGTGTTTCTACTCCTAGACTTCCACGGCCTAGAAGGTTGACACCACAACAATTAGAATAAAAAAGAGAAACAGGGCTTTGCTACAGTTGTGATAGAAAATACACTAAAGATCATTAGTGTGCTGAGAAGAAATTATTTTGCATAGATTGTGAAGAGGAGGAAGAAAATGAACAAGAAACTTCAAAAGAAGAGGATATACACCAGGAACCAACCCTAAAGAAATAAGAAATGAATCCGACCATATCCTGTAATGTATTGGAAGGAATTACCACTCCTCAAAATCTCAAGATAGAAGGACATATCAAGAATAAAATTGTAATAGTGTTGATTGAGTCAGGTAGTACCCATGACTTTATTCATTATAAGGTAGCCAAGGAATTGAATTGCTTCCTATACCCAACACCAGAGTGTCAAGTGACGGTTACAAATGGAGGGACTATAAATTTCTCTAGAAAATGTCATAATATCAAGCTAACCATGGGGGAATATATATTGAAAGGTCCAATGTTTTCCATTCCAATGGGAGGTGTTGATGTTGTACTACGACTACAATGGTTGCAATATTTTGGGACAGTAGCTTTTAATTTTCAAGAACTTTTCTCGAAATTTTTTCCAGAAGGAAAGGAATTTGAATTATGGGGTATTGCAGGGAAGACGGGAAAGATAATAAGCTCTAATGTCATCATAAAGCTTCTTAATAAAGAAAAACGATGCATAATTTCACAATTATGCTCACTAGAAGTTCCAACATCAAAATCATCTATTTCTCCAGATCTCCAAATTGTCCTGGACAATCATTCCAAGGTGTTTGAAAATCCCAAAGGACTCCCAACTATTCGTTATCATGACCATGCTATTCATTTGATTCTAGTAAGTGTTCCTCCAAATATCAGGCCTTACAGATATCGTTATGTCCAAAAGAGAGAAATTGAATGTATGATTGCAGAAATGTTAGAGGCTAGTATAATTCAACCTAGTCAAAGTTTTTTCTCTGCTCCAATAGTATTGGTGCACAAGAAGGATGGATCATGGTGCATGTGTCTAGAGTATAGAGAGATCAATAAGCTCATTATTAAAGATAAATTTCCCATCCCTATGATTGGTGAATTATTGGATGAATTACATGGATCAATTTATTTTACGAAGTTGGATCTTCGTTTAGGATTTCATCGAATTAGAATGAACACTTAAGATATTCCAAAAACAAAATTTCGAACTCATGATGGTGATTATGAATATTTGGTCATGCCTTTTGGCCTTACCAATGCACCTTCTACATTTCAAGGGTTGATGAATTCCATTTTTAAACTGTTCCTTAGGAAATTTGTGTTAGTATTTTTTGATGACATACTAATCTACACCAGGTCTTGGAAGGATCATGTTCAACATGCTGACAGAGCACTCAAACTATTGAAGGTGAAACATTTATATGAAAAAACCTCCAAATGTTTCTTTGGAGTAAAAGAGGTGGAATATCTAGGTAATATTGTATCTTAGGAGGGTGTTAAGGTAGACCCTAACAAAATTGAATCCATCTAGTAATGGAAAGTCCCCACAACCATAAAGCAGTTGCGAGGATTTATTGGGACAACAGGGTATTACCGCAAGCTTGTTAAGAATTATGCTAGAATAGGAGCACCTCTAACAAAATTATTGAAGAAAGATTCATTTTCATGGACTCCTAAAGCAACTAAGGCCTTTGAACATCTTAAAGAGGAAATGTGCCTAGCACCGGTCTTATCTACGCCAAAATTCACAAAAACCTTTATTGTCTAATGAGATGCCTCAAGAAATGGAATTGGTGATGTTTTAATGCAAGAAGGAAGACCCATTTCTTTTTAAAGTCATCCAATCAAAAGAAAGTATTTGTATAAAGCTATTTATGAGAAGGAAATGTTGGCAATACTACATGCACTAAAGAAATGGTGACCTTACCTATTGGGAAGACACTTCAAGGTAAAAAATGATCATGATAGTCTTAAATACTTTTTGGAACAAAGAATATCTTCAGAAGAGCAACAAAAAGGGGTCACAAATATGTTGGGGTATGAATTTTAAATCATCTAAAAAAAGGAAAGTTAAATGTTGTTGTAGATGCACTCTCAAGAAAAGATGAGGAGGTGGAAGCATTTATTTGTGCCATTTCTATCATCCAATGAGATTGGATATCCAAATAAAGGGAGGAATAGAAGAACGAAGAAGAAGTGTGGACACCTATTCAAAATTTGCAGCAAGATCCTAGTACATCTAATACATTTAGCTAGAAAAATTATTCCTTATGGTACAAAGATTGCCTATATATTTGTAAGAATTCCCAACTAAAAACACATCACCATACACTTTTGAAGGTAGAAAATATGGATGGATATGATGACAATGAATAATATCTTATTGGGTTTCCCATTCAAGATATGGACATCAGTGTACATATGAAGAACATCCCTCCATCTTTCCTTCCCAACTTCCATGATATGAGGACAGAGGATCCAGAAACATTTCTCTTTGAATTTGAGATACTTTGTAGATCTTATGGCTACTTATCACACACTAAAAAATTGAGAATGTTTCCTGCAACATTGAAGGATAAATCTCTTAAATGGTTCATGAATCTAGGCACTAATTCAATAAGATCATGGAATGATATGAAAAAAATATTTCTAGAAAAATATAAAGGTCGTGATCTTAGAGAAGAATTTTTTAGAATAAACCAAGAAGAGGATGAGAGCATTGAGGATCTAATAGAGAGGTTCATGTATAATTTTAAGAGGGAAAAATTGCATCATCTGTGATTTGACACATTGAAAACCCTCTTACTTAGAATAATTATGGAAGAGTGGATTGACCTCCTTAATCTCACGAGTAGAAGAAATGTATACCAATCGTCATTTAAAGAAATTTGTGAAACATTCAAGCATATATCAAGAGGAAGGGAAAGAGTAAGTAAATCAACATCAACATTGGTAAGGCAAGATGAACTTGGAAATTTGCTTGATAGCTTTAAAACATAAATTCTTAGCAATCTAAGTGAACAAGTAGAAATGTTAAGAATGAAAAGTGAGCAAAAAGAGGATTCTGATATTTTTGTTATCCGTGCAGAATCTTATGCTACTAAATGTTATTCATCATTCCCCAGGTTTAAATAAGTTTAGCAAGAAGACAATGGAGCAAGAAAATCACTAAAGAAGCTATGTTATGTAGCTCCAAGGATACATTAGCAACCTAGTCAACTTGATATGATGCAAGGACCCACTTCACAATTTCAAGCTTATCCACATCCATCTCAAACTAATTGGGAAACACTCCCTCCTTGGCAACCTTGGCCATCTCAACCCCAAAACCAATCTTGGCAACATGGTTGGCAAGGTCCTCATTGGGAAAATTCTCAACATCCTCAATATTTCCCTCAATATCCTCCATACCCAACTCCATGCTATCCGAGACCATCCACCTCCACCACAACCACAGCCTCAACCACATCCATATCATATATCCACCCCCACTCAACTACATGTACCACCATTTCCAAACCCACACCATGAAATATCTCAGCCCATTACAATGTTGAGGTAAAACACTACCAAACATATCCTCTTGATCTAAACGGTATGCATCTTAGTTCAAGAAAGGTATTGCAAAGAAGAGATTTTATTAATGTCATTGAAGGAAAACATTAAGAAGAAGAAGATCCAAATGAGGAGATCGAAAGATTTCATTTCTCCATGTAGGCCCTTAAAAAAAAAAAAAATTCATTTCTCCATGTATCTCTCTCTAATGAATGCAGGTGCTCTCCAACCTTTGCAAGAAAAAAAACAAGAAGTTGGTGTAAAAAGAAATTTTTGTCAACACCCTGGTCAAAGGTAGTCAAGATTGGACTTCCTCCTCCTGTGCTCAAAAGCTTGAAAAGGTTATCAAGAATATTATCACATGCAGCTTCAGTAGCAACTTCAACAACAGCTTCAATAGCAGCTTTAGCAGCAGCTTCAGTAGCAGCTTCAACAACAGCTTCAACAATAGCTTCAATATCATCTGCAAAAACAAATCAATGGTAAGGCTCAGGTATGAAATCATCTAACCCTTTCTTCGAATCTATTTTAGCTTAATAGAACATTAAAAAGTGTTAGAAGGAAAGTTTTTTTTATAGCGAAAATCAGTAGCAGAACAACCTCAACCTTATCTAGCAACTAGCCTCACTTTTGCACCAAGTAGAGGAACAAGACAAAAGTAAAAAGGACTCAAGAAAGTGGGTAGTAAGCAGTTCATTGTAATGGAAGACAAGGAGTGAAAAGGGGTAACCAAGGGTGAACTTAGTTAACTGAAAAAGAACTATGAGTTTATTCTGCATGCAATTAAAAAAAAAAGGAAAGAAAAGAAAAGAAAAAATAAAATAAAAGGTGGATCAACCACCTCTTGGCATGTGAAATAGATTTTATTAAGGCATATGAGGACCTCCATGAAGCACCTACGAGAATAAATGAAATAATAATAGCAAGAAGATTAGCAGGAGGAGTAGCGCATGGACCAATAAACAGAAAACAAAATAAGCCATCATGCAGGAAGAACCAAAAGGCAGGAAGGATGAATAGGTTGCTCAAAGGGTGAGCAACAGTTTCAGTAGGGGGTGATGATGGGCCTCTAAATTAGACATAAATTAAGGCCAATCTAACCTTTCTTAGGCCCATCTACCTTATGCACAAGAAAATATATATTAAATCTCTCCTTCTACACTTAATAATGTTTTCTTATGTTTTAATATGTTCATAGGAAGGATTAAAGGTAATTGTATATTTGTGCCTAATATTTGTTATTTTTGTAGAATATTGTAAGAATATTTCGCAGATTATGCAGATTTGGAGATGGATATAATTTAGGGACTTTCTCTCTGAAAATGGAAGATCAATAGTGAATAATAAATGAGCACAATATCAGGAAATTAGGGAGAAATATTGGAGATATTCAAGGAGATTTTCCACCCTCCTTAACTCTCAAAGGTAGCCAAATGATCCTCATGAGATCCCCTCCTGAAATTCAAATTCCAGAGGTAGCCAAGAAACTCAAGACCAAGTGCTCTCAAGCCATACTTCACTTGGAGACAAGTGGACTCATTACCTATTTTTTAGGGATTTGTTGATATGTAATATTCCCAAATGTGAAAAGAAACAATATAGCTCACAATAATGGAAATAGCAGCAAGTATAACACATTACATATGAGCCAAATGATAGATCCATGTTATCAAGCATAACAACAATAAATTTATACAAAATATTGGAGAACAAACCCCTCAAGCTAGGCAAGAGAAGCCTCCATCAACTAGAAGCACCAATACATGAGATGAAGCTGCTACACAAAATGTATGAAGCAAGTAAAACATATTTTTATTAGCTAATACTATAGCTAGGAAATTTAAATGAATGGATCTGATAATACAATGCTCATACAAGGCCAAAAATGGAGATCTACGCTACCATACACATCTCCTATATAACCCAAGAGGGTTTCTGGAAATACATCAAATAAAAATGGTGAATCTAAAGCCCTAGGGATAAAGAATCACTGAAACTGAAGAAAAAAGAGGAGGTGGCTGAATCTAATGTAGATATGAATGGCACTCCTCCAATAGTCTCTCTCAATGAAGGACTGATCCCTTCAATGGAAAGCAAACACTCCAAATGGAGCATTGAACTCACCCCTACAATAGCTCAATAAAATAATGCGGTCATGGACTGGAACAGTGTTGTAGGGGATGATGTTTCCTTGGCCTGATGCCAAAATATGAAATGAAGCACGAGGACCTTCTTTACTGATCTCCCAATGGAAATAAAGCTTCATCCACTGAAGACAAGCTCATCAATGACCCAAAGAAACCCTCCACTGGTGCACCCTGCAACTCAACACATATCTAAATAGAATCTACATTGTAGAAGAAAGTTGTAGCTTGGCCAAATTCCAAAATGTGGAAATAATGTGAAATACTCTTCCTTAGAGGCTCCTCAAGGATAGAGGTGGGATTCCTGACCAGGAACACCCTATGCTAAACAACACCGCAATCTTAGCTAAACAGTTGAAGAAATCTACATGTCTAAATGAACCATACAATAAAAATATCATAACATCCATAAATAAAATATGGCTTCCATCCTCTTCCTTGTATAAGTTGTGAGCTACCTCACCCTTGGCCAAACTCATTTAAGACACTACTTCCATGCAAAGAGTCTCCAACTAAAACTGTGTTGTCCCTCATTGAATATCCACTACTTCTATACCAGTGTTGTTGATTTGGTCAAAGTTGACACAATCCACATTCTTCTTCCCTTGTTCACACATAGGGGACCTTTATCCAGCTCTTTTGATGCCCTCCATTCAGATTTGGAGTGATTTTATTCCTACTAAGGAGATTTATGGGTCTCCCTACCCTCTTATTCTTCTAACTAATAAGAAAAATTAGATTTTAATATTCCAATTAGTTGCATGCTAATTTGCGGATATTACAATCCTCCCCTCGCAAATGTTTCTTGTCCTCAAGAAAATGCAATGATAGATCTGAAAAATGCAGGGAATCTTCATTCCCATGTGAAGTTCCATCCTCCAAGCTATCATCCATATAAAATGAATCACCCTCCAGAATGGTAATTCATAGAAAAAATCCTCCCATATGAGAGGCTCCCCCCAAAGACATAAGTCAATAATATAGCTCTCTTCATAAGGAAACAAGTGATATAATGTAGCAGCCATATAATGTCCCATGTTCCCCTTGAAGCATGAAGATGTGTGGGAAGTTTCATTCCCAATGGACACACCCAACCAATGTTTCATCCCTCCAATCATGTCCCCAATAATAATAAGAACATCATCAACATATGGGATCACAGTCAAAGTCATGCTAGCTACCATGTGTAGTAATGGAGAATGACAATGGTCTCTCAAGTGAAACCAGCATAGTTTTACTCCTAACTTCATCATAATATGGCATGATGAGTGGTTTCCCAACCACTTTGTTGCTTCCCCAATCTTCTCACATGCTTGGAAAAGGTGTATGATGTATGGTGTAAATTGAGCACACCCTGAATAAGATATCATCCCCCCAAGGTATCCTAGGGAGTGGCCATCATCAATGTTGCTTAAGGCCTCAATTATACCATGAAGTCTATAAGAAATATTTCCCCCTCTTGTAGCAATTCCCTACAAATGAATGATAGGGAAATTCAAATACATAGTAAATGAATTATGATGTACATAAGTACAATCTTTACCATGTACTTGGTTCAAGCTAGTAAGGTGGCTCATAGATAGGCCTCCCCTCACTCCCAATGAGATAGGAAGCGGTTGTGATAACTCTACCAAAGAGTGATGTCTCTCCTCATCCTCCAAACAATCCATGCACATCCTCATATGATGGTGCATCTCCTCTTTGAAGCCTTCCCAAATGAATCCCTCTGGGAAAGTACAGTATGCTCTTATAAAACTAGTGGGTTTGGAGAGAAAACCCTCATATGCTACATATAGTAGTTTCTCCTTGAGCTTAGAAGCTCTAGTTAAGAAGATCCTACTCTGAAAATAGATGAACCCATCTCTCATTGCATATCTCCCATCAGATAACTGGCCATCAAGCACTTTGCATGAAAAGAGATCCTTGGAATATTCCACTAACAGATGGGATCCCCAATAAGGGTCAATACTTAATAATGACAGCATTGTTGATCTACATGTGAAGCACCTATCATGTTGTTTCTCTATTCTTTAACATCTCCCATGCCAAAGTCATACATCGGGATGCTGCAATCTTGCCTCTGCTGCTCCTCTCGCAGTAGCCCATGCTCTAGTGAAGGTTGAAGTTTTTGGAGGCTAGCCTTCCATGAAATGTTATCACCTACCAAAAAATTTCTGATTTTTTCCAATGTAAGAATGTGTGTCCCCCAACCTCTACTAAATATGGAAGATTCCTCCCAATGTGGAAGTATCTTCTGATTCTCCAAAGCCATGGAGTGGTCTCCTTGAACCCTGATGGTGCCACCCATCCCTAAAACATCTTCTCTCAGTGCAAGATGTTTGGTGAGAGTGGATAATACTGATATTGGGAGAATGTATCCCTCCTCCCTGAGCCTACCCCAGACTCTCTATGTTGCATCAATTCCTACCAAGGTTCTCACCCCTCCAAAATCTATGAGTGGTTCAACCATATGTGATGCATCTCTCATCATCTCTTGATCTGGTGGTCTCCTAGGTGGAATGCCTCCATGTAATGAGACATCAATTTCAAGAGAAGACTGCATATACGAGTGAACTTCTTTGTCCTTTCTCTAACTGCGCCAATCAGTCTGCCTCTTTTATGCATCAACCTTCTGAAATAGATTAGGTTGTGTGCTCCTAATCATGTGATGTTGGCCATCCTCCCTACCTTGTCCTTTCATCTGCAAGGTCTCACAATATATCAATAATGGCACATGCTGCTCATGGATTGTGTCTTGATCTCCACATATGAGATCCTTTGGAACTTCTTGCAATGATACAAGAACTCCTCTCAATGGAGAAATTTCTCCATCTTCCTCTCCATGAGATACTAGATCTTCTCTTGATGTGACAATGTTGTTACCTCGAACCTTCTCTTCCCCTTCATCATGAATGGAGACCTCATCACCATTAAGAGGCTCTTTGTTTTTATCCTCTTTTGAAAAAGAGATCTCCATGTCTTCCTTTTGAGAAGAGAGTTCTTCCTGAAGTGGGGATCTTGCCTCTAGCAAGGTATTCCACAAGTTTTTAACCCGCTCAATAGCATTCTGGAATGGAGTTGGGTTTATGGATCCTTCCAAATCATCCAAAGGTTTTGTTTGGATAGGCTTGGCTAGCTCAACCAAGGAAGTTTAAGAATGTTTTACATCAAATATTTTCACTAACCTCCTAGTGAAATTTTCATAAGTAGATACATTTACATGATTCAAGGAATAAGTTTCATAAAACCACCAAGCATAAGCCTTACCTTCAATATGCATCACTGCTACTCTAATGGCTTCTTCTTCTGAAATTTGGTGCTGTTGCAAATAGGTGTCTAGCTCCTTCACCGAAGCCCTAGCTATACATTTAGGTGACCCATCAAAAGTATGTAGAAAGAATCTACCCAAATCATGCTGCTTGCACCTCTTGCTTATATTGTGATTGCTAGGCCTTCTATCCTCCTTGATCTTGCAAAACCCTTGGAAGTTTAGATGATATTTAAACCTCTGAGATTGAGATTCATACTCTTGAAGATAGTCACCAAGATTTTCCTCCGTTGGTACATCTCCTTCCTCCATCTCTCTTGCTAAGAACATAGGCATGGTAGAGTATTGTAGATCTGATTGTGTGGCTAAATGCTCACACCCATAATATGAAGAACTAGAGCTTTCTTCATGTGCAAATATTTTTGAGGGATCTTCATGTCTTTACCTTCTCATTCCGTTGATTTCTCTATTAAGCTCACGCATAGTTTGGAGAAGAATTTATGAATACTTCTTTCCCTCCATTTCTCCAAATAATGGTGACTTGCCTTTGTCTCTTCTGTGAGAAGCTTATTCTTCTTCTATCAACATAGATGCAATGTCTTCATAGGCTGAGCCAACATTATGCTCTGATGCCACTATAATATTCCCAAATGGGAAAAGAAACAATATAGCTCACAATAATGGAAATAGCAGCAAGTATTAACACATTACATATGATCCAAATGATAGATCCATGTTATTAATCATACTAGTCATAAATGTATACAGAATATTGGAGAACAAACCCCTCAAGCTAGGCAAAAGAAGCCTCCATCAACCAGAAGCACCAATACATGAGATGCAGCTGCTACACAAAATGTATTAAGCAAGTACAACACATTTTTATTTGCTAATACTGAAGCTGGAAAATGTAAATGAATGGATCTGATAATACAATGCTCATATAAGGCCAAAAATGGAGATCTATGCTCCCATACACATTTCCTAGATAACCCAGGAAGGGTTTATGGAAATACACCAAATACAAAAGGTGAATATAAATCCCTACGGCTAAAGAATCACTAAAACTAAAGCACAAAGAGGAGGTGGCTAAATCTGATGTAGATCTGAATGGCACTCCTCCAATTGTCTCTCTCATTGAAGGGTCGACCCCTTCAATGGAAAGAAAACACTCCAAATGGAGCACTGAACTCACCCCTGCAATAGCTCACTAAAATAATGCAGTCATGGACTGGAACTGCACTGTAGGGTATGATGATACCTTGGCCTTATGAAAAAATATGAAATGAAGCACAGGGACCTTCTTTACTGATCTCCCAATGGAAAGAAAGCTTCCTCCACTGAAGACAGGCTCATAATTAATGATCCAAAGAAACCCTCCACTGCTGCACCTTACAACTCAACACATATCTAAACAGAATCTGTGTTGTAAAAGAAATTTGTAGCTTGGCCAAATGCCAAAATATGGATATAATGTGCAATACTCTTCCTTAGAGGCTCCTCAAGGATAAAGGTGGGATTCCTGACCAAGAACACCCTGTGCTAAACAACACTGCAATCTTAGTTAAACAGCTAAAGAAAGCTATATGTCTAAATAGACCATATAATCAAAATATCATAACATCCATGAATGAAATATGGCTGCCATCCTCTTCCTTCTATAAGTGTGAGCTACCTCACCCTTGGCCCCACTCATTTAAGACACTACTTCCATGCCAAGTGTCTCCAACTAAAACTGCGATGTCCCTCATTGAATGTCCACAATTTCCATACTAGCATTGTTGATTTGGTCAAAGTTGACCCAATCCACATGATTATTCGCTTGTTGACACATAGGGGAGCTTTATATAGCTATTTTGAGGCCCTCCATTCATATTTGGAGTGATTTTATTCCTACTAAGGAGATTTATGTGTCTCCCTACCCTCTTTTTCTTCAAAATAAGAAGCAAAATTAGATTTTAATATTCCAATTAGCTGCATGCTAATTTGGGAATATTACATGGTAGCTTCCCTTGAGGATAAATAAAACTAATCAAGAGCTAATTAGGGTCAATTCTGGTTGATTACGCTAGATTCTGGTCCATTCGATGTAGTCCACTCCATTCCATTCCATCCCATGTCATTCATTTTCCATTTTATTAAGGATTTTTCTGTTTAAGACCTTCAGGATGTAATAAGACTGTATTTATTTAATGCAATGAGTATTCAGATGAATTTTTATTGATCTAGTTCCAAAGAGTTGGGCTCGTGGGTTAGGGACCAACCCATGTGCCTCATCTTTTCTGCTATTACCATTCTTTCCTTTCTGCCATTAGTTAGTTTTCTTTCTGTCATTCAATTAGTTCTGCTTCTAATGGTTTCATTGCTGCTTAGTCTTTGCTTTCACTGTGATGTTGTAGTTTTTCATTTTCTTATGAGTAATAGAATACAGGGTAAAACTCTAAAAGCTGTGGATCTAGACTTCCCTTCTCATCTCTGTCAATAGAGCTTGAGGGGGGTAGACTTTCCCACAGGCCAAAAAACTGCTTTCTATTCACTGTTTTCTTTTATCATGCATTTTTTCTATTTTTTCATGCATGAATCCATAGGTTTGTTTGCAGGAATTATTGGTAAAATCCCAGAGCAGCTCCGTGGTGCCTTCCCGCTTCATTTTCCATCTCTGTCTTCATGACCTGAACACTGTTTTTACGCCTCCATTTCCCTGCTTTTCTCTTATCGCAACTACCGCAACCATTTTAACATGAAAACCCTCCAAACACTTTAAATTTTGACCTCTGCCTTTCCTCCTTGAAATTCCCACTATCACATTTCACACTTCGCATCGTTTTCCCTTTTCCTTTAATACTTACCGCTCCTTTTCACTGATAGCGATAACTTCGCCACATCGCACATCATACTTCGCATAATTTTCCCTTTTTATTTAAGACTTACCGCTCCTTTTCACCAATTGCGATAACTCCACCGCATCACACATCGAACTTCGCATCATTTTCCATTTTTCATTTAAGACTTACCACTCCTAATGCCGATTGTGATTTTGCCGGTACTTCGCCACATCACAAATCACAACTTTTTGCACCATCGCACTTCGCACTTCGCAGTTTATCGCACTTCGCACTTCGTCATTTTTACCCCGTCGCACTTCACACTTCGCAATTTTTACCTCATCGCATTTCACATTTCTCTTCAGCTCCCTCTCCCAAACAACACTTCTGTTATTTCTCTAATTTTGCGATATTGGGATTGTGATATTTCATATCACATATCGCACTTCCCCGCCATCGCACTTTTCAAACCATTCCGCTATGAATCATTTTTGCGCTATAATAAATTTTTAATAAGGTTCAAACCCCTCTCTTCACTTCTAAGCCTTGTTTCATGTGTTAATCCCTCCATCAGCCTCATTAGCCCTTTTTCCTCCAAGCTGCAAATCAACACTTTCTCAATTAGAATTGAGTGATGGTTGGCTTAGCTGCATGGATAGAAGCATGGTAGATAGAGCATAAGATAACTAGGGTGTGTTTAGCTGATTGGCCAAGCTAAGTGTGGTTTAAATTAGTTTCCTTTTTGCAATTAAAATTAGTTTCCTTTCTGTCATTTATTTTCAGCAAGTTAAATTAGTTTCCTTTCTGTCATTTCCTTTCAACAATTTAGTTTATTTTCCTTCCTGTCATTTCTTTTGAGCAATTTAATTTAGTTTCCTTTTGTCATTTCCTTTCTGCAATTTAGTTTAGTTTCATTGAAGTGTGATAGACTTCACTAAGAACCCCTAGAAGTAGCACCCTTTCTTAGAGCACAAGAGGATGACATGAGTAGAATGCATCTGTTCTGTATATATCACTATCACCTCCAAGTTTGTACGAACCCCGAGTTGATAAAGTAAAGTAGGGAAGCCCCTGGGAGTTGTAGCACTCTTGGTGCAATACCAGGGCTCACCACATTTTGGTGTAGTTACCAGGGAGGTGTCTAGTATATGCTTTTATTCTGTTTTAGCATTATTTTCTACTTTACTTTTTCATGTTGTTTCCGAAATATTGAAAAATACAAAAAAATCGGATTTTCATGCCTCATAGGAGTAGATATACTGATTTTTTTTTTTTAAATACTTCTCAAATACCAACCCCCCCACTTGAGCACGTGGTGCAGTAAGAACCACATCACAATACACTTTTGAAGGTAGAAAATATGGATGGATATGATGACAATGAAGAAGATCTTATTGGGTTTCCCATTCAGTATATGGACATCAGTGTACATATGAAGAACATCCCTCCATCTTTCCTTCCCAACTTCCATGGTATGAGGACAGAGTATCTGGAAACATTTCTCTTTGAATTTGAGATACTTTGTAGACATTTTGGCTACTTATCACACACTCAAAAACTGAGATTGTTTCCTACAACATTGAAGGATAAATCTCTTAAATGGTTCATGAGTCTAGGTACTAATTCAATAATATCATGGAATGATATGCAAAAGATATTTCTAGAAAAATATAAAGGTCGTGATCTTAGAGAAGAAAATTTTAGAATGAACCAGGAAGAGGATGAGAGCCTTGACGATCTAATAAAGAGGTTCATGTATAATGTTAAGAGGGAAAAATTGCATCATCTAGAATTTGACACACTAAAAACCCTCTTACTTATAACAATTAGGGAAGAGTGGATCGATCTCCTTAATCTCATGAGTAGAGGAGATGTATACCAATTGTCATCTGAAGAAATTTGTGAAACATGCAAGTGCATATCAAGAGGAAGGGAAAGAGTAAGTAAATCAACATCAACATTGTAAGACAATATGAACTTTGAAATTTGCTTGAATAAATTAAAAAAAAAAAAAAATAGCAATCTAAGTGAATAATTAGAAATGTTAATAATTAAAAGTGAGCAAAAATAATATGTTGATATTTTGTTATCCATGCAGAATATTATGCTACTAAATGATGTTCATCATTTTCCCAAGTTTAAATAAGTTTACCAAGAATACAATGGAGCAAGGCAATCACCAAAGAATCTATGTTATGTAGCTCCAAGGATACCCTCACAATCTAGTCAAATTGATTATATGATGCAAGGACCCACTTCACAATTTCAAGCTTATCCACATCCATTTCAAATTAATTGGGAGACACTCCCTCCTTGGAAACCTTGGCCATCTCAACCCCAAAACCAGTCTTGGCAACATGGTTGGCAAGGTCCTTATTGGGAAAATCCTCAACATCCTCAATATTTCCCTCGATGTCGTCCATACCCAACTCCATGCTATCCCTACCATCCACCTCCACTATAACCACAACCTCAACCACATCCATCTCATATATCCACCCCCACTCAATTACCTGTACCACCATTTCCAAACCCACACCATGAAGTATCTCAACTCACTTATAATGTTGAGGTACAAAACTACCAAACATAACATCTTGATCTAAATTGTCTGCATCTTAGTTCAAGAAAGGTATTGCAAAGAAGAGATTTTATTAATGTCATTTAAGGACAACATCAAGAAGAAGAAGATCCAAATGAGGAGATCAAAAGATCAAGGGCTGCACTTGATGAAGAGTCGACATTAGAATCAAATGTTGAGAAATTTTCCTCATGTTTACCAGCATTTCCTCCATGTGTTCAAGAGAACAATAAGAAAAATGAGGAATCTTTGAATTTAATAATAGAAGAGGACATCCAAGGTGATCCAACTCAGCAACTGGACCAAAGAAATCACAACTATATTGATATATGGTTCCAAATAGTCATTAAGTTGCAGCAACACACCCTTCTCCAACAGTAATTCATACAATCCCAGTCAAAGAAATTCATCTCTTATATTCAGGTACATGTCAGAGCATGTATTCAAAGTGTGAAACTGATTTTATCTGTAATCTTGATGTGTACATGGCTCCATTGGAAGTATTCCTATACTTGAAAAAGGTTTTTTTTTTTCAAGCAGAGTAGGAAAGTGAAAAAAAAGAAAAAAGAAAAAAAGAAGAAGAAAAAAGGAAGAAGAATAAAATCTCAGGGGAAAACCTCTTTTGAGGTGTCTAAGATTGGCTCACTGACTAAAAACCTCCATGAGGTGTTCATTGGGTTGAAAAAATAATAATAATAAAATATCCTTGGTGAAAACCTCCTTTGAGGCCCCTAGGCAGGCCTACTAGTGGAAAACCTCATTGAGGCAGCTAGTAGGCCCTAGAGAAAAAAACAAAAAAAAAATTTCATTTCTCCATGTATCTCTCTCTAATGAATCCAAGTGCTCTCCAACCTTTGCAAGAAAAAACCAACAAGTTGACGTAAAAATAAAATTTGGTCAACACCCTGGTCAAAGGTAGTCAAACTTGGAAATCCTCCTCCTGTGCTCGGAAGCTCCAAAAGGACCTCAAGTAGATTATCACATGCAGCTTCAGTAGAAGCTTCAGCAACACATTCAATATCACCTGCAAAAACAAATCAATGGTAAGGCTTAGGGTTGCAATCATCTAACCCTTTCTTCAAATCTATTTTATCTTAATAAAACATTAAAAAGTTTGAGGAGGAAATTTTTTTATAGCCAAAATCAGCGGCAGAACAACCTCAGCCTTATCTAGTGACTAGCCTCACTTTTTCACCAAGAAGAGGAACAAGACAAAAGTAAAAAGGACTTAAGAAAGTGGGTAGTAAGAATTTCATTGTAATGGAAGACAAGGAGTGTCAAGGGGTAACCAAGGGTGAACTCAGTTAACAGAAAAAGAAATGTGAGTTTGTTCTGCATGCAATTAAAATAAAAAGGAAAGAAAAGAAAAGAAAAAATCAAATAAAAGGTGGTCAACCACCTCTTGGCATACGAAACAAATTTTCTTAAGGCACCTGAGGACCTCCATGAAGCAGCTACGAGGATAAATGCAAGAAGAATAGCAAGAAGATTAGCAGGAGGAGTAGTGCATGGGCCAGTAAACAGAAAACGAAATAAGCCAACATGCAGGAAGAACCAGAAGGCAGGAAGGATGAGTAGGTTGCTCAGAGGGTGAGCAACAGTTTCAATAGAGGGGTGATGATGGGCCTCTAAATTAGACATAAATTAAGGCCCATCTAACCTTTCTTAGGCCCATCAACCTTCCTTATGCACATGAAAAGATATATTAAATCTCTCCTTCTACACTTAATAATGTTTTCTTATGCTTTAATATGTTCTTAGGAAGGATTAAAGGTAATTGCATATTTTTGCCTAATATTGATTATTTTTGTAGAATATTGTGATAATATATAGCAGATTATGTAGATTCGGAGAAGGAGATAATTTGGGGATTCTATCCCTGTTACTAGAAGATCAAGAGCTAAGAATAAATGAGTACAATATTAGGAAATTAATTAGGGAGAAATCTTGGAGAGATTCAAGGGGATTTTCCACCCTCCTTAACTCTCAAAGGTAGCCAAAGGATCCTCATGAGATCCCCTCCAGCAATTCGAATTCCAGAGGCAGCCAAGAAACTCAAGACCAAGTGCACTCAAGCCATACATCACTTGGAGTCAAGTGGACTCATTACCTATTTTTTAGGGAGTTGTTGGTATCTGCCCTTGAGGATAAATAAAGTTGATCAAGATCTAATTAGGGTCAATTTTGGTCGATTCCGGTGGGTTCTGGCCCATTCGTTGTAGTCCATTCCATTCCATCCCATGTCATTCATTTTCCATTTTATTAGGCTTTTGTTGTTTAAGGCCTTTGGGATGTAATAAGACTGTATTTTTTTTAATGCAATGAGTATTCAGATGACTTTTTATTGATCTAGTTCCAGAGAGTTGGGCTCTTGGGTTTGGGCGCAAGCCATGTGCCTCAGCTTCTCTATTGCTACCATTCTTTCCTTTATGCCATTTAGTTAGTTTTCTTTCTATCATTCAGTTAGTTCTGCTTCTGATGCTTTCATTCCTCTTTAGTCTTTGCTTCCAGTGTGCTGCTGTAGTTTTTCATTTTCTTATGAGTAATATAATCGAGGGTAAAACTATAAAATATGTGGATCTATACTTCCCTTCTCATCTCTGTCAATAGAGCTCAAGCGGGGTAGACTTTCCCACAAGCTAAAAAACTGCTTTATGTTCACTGTTTTTTTTTATCACACATTTTGTCTGTTTTTTCATGCATGAATCTGTAGGTTTGTTTGCAGGAATTATTGTTAAAACCCCAGAGCAGCTTTGCGGTTCCTTCTCACTTCATTTTACATCTCTGTCTTCACGGCCTAAACATTGTTTTTACGCCTCCATTTCCCTCCTTTTCTCTTATCGCAGCTACCACAACCATTTTAACTTGAAAACCCTCCAAACACTTTAAAGTTTGACCTCTGCCTTTCCTCTTCGAAATTCCCCCTATCACATTTTTCACTTCGCATCGTTTTACCTTTCCCCTTTAAGACTTACCGCTCCTTTTCTCCGATTGCAATAACTTCGTTGCATCACACATTGCACTTCTCATCATTTTCCATTTTTCTTTAAGACTTACCACTCCTTTTCACCGATTGTGATAACTCCACCACATCGCACATTACACTTCACATTGTTTTCCCTTTTTATTTTAGGACTTACTGCTTCCAACACTGATTGCGATATTTTCCGTACTCCACCACATCGCTCCCGCTCCTGAAAAAACTTTCACTATTTCTCTAACTTTGCGATATTGCGATTGCGATATCTCATATCAAATATCACACTTCCCTGCCATCACACTTTTCAAACCATTCCGATCTAAAGAATTTTTGAGCTATAATAAAGTTTTAATAAGGTTCAAACCCCTCTCTTCACTTCTAAGCCTTTTTTCATTTGTTAAGCCCTCCCTTAGCCTCGTTAGCCCTTTTTTCTCCAAGCTGCAAATCAACACTTTCTTAATTAGAATTGAATCATGATTAGCTTAGCTGCATGGATAGAAGCATGGTAGATAGAGCATAAGATAATTAGGGTGTTTTTAGCTGATTTTCCAAGTTAAGTTTGGTTTAAATTAGTTTCCTTTCTGCCATTTCTTTTAAGCAAGTTAAATTAGTTTCCTTTCTGTCATTTCCTTTCAGCAATTTAGTTTAGTTTCCTTCCTGTCATTTCTTTTCAGCAATTTAATTTAGTTTCCTTCTATCATTTCCTTTCTACAATTTAATTTAGTTTCATTGAAGTGTGACAGAATTCACTGAGAACCCCTAGAAGTAGTACCCTTTCATAGAGTAGAAGAGGATGACATGAGTAGAATGAATCTGCTATCTATATGGAACTTTCACCTCCACCTTTGTACAAACCCTAGGTTGATAAAGTAAAGTAGGGCAGCCCCTGGGAGTTGCAGCACACTTGGTGCAATACCAGGGCTCACCAACAACAAAGGTATCAAAGGAGCAAAGGTAGCAAAGGTAGCAAAGGAGAAAAGGCAGCAAAGGTAGCAAAGGCAGCATGTTTGGGTCATTTTGTGAACGTGATGGGTAGAGTCGTGAACGAGTTGGGTTGAGTCGTGCACGAGTGGGAAGAGATTGTGAAGAATTGAACGTGTTCAACTAGTGGAGAATGTCGTGAACACCCGAGTAGAGTCGGGCTAGTTTACATTCATAACAGTGATGAGAGATATCGCAAATCACAGCAGAAGGAGTATTGCAAAACAACAGAGACAGAGAAATTGCGAAACATGAAGTGCGAGATGGTGACATGGCTAGATGACATGGCTAGATGACGTGGCCCCGAACCCACATATCGCAAAAAAAAATTGATGACGTGGCATGATGACGTGGCAGTGAAGTGGCACCCCTGGTGGGACCCAAACCCTTTATCACATATCGCAAGTCGCAAAGCTCAGAAGGGATAGTGCTTATGTACCATGTTGAAATTTCGATGCGAAGAGAGAAGAGAGCCCAGATGCAATAAGCTTAAAAGCTAAAATCTAAAGGATTTAAAGTCAGGCTGTGCGACCCAATCGCATACTACACATTGCAAGCTCAGAAGGGGTAGCACCCATGAACCACGGTGAAAGGCCAACTTGCTGAAGTGCGATAAAATGAGCCAGATGCAATGGATTTTCAAAGATAAAGACCAAAGCTTTTCAAATCCAGATGTAAGGCCTTTTGTTAAGAAATTGCATCGGAGGTGCAACAGGTGAATATAACGTAGAAGTACCAAGGATGTCGAAATGAGATAAAGGGACCAAATGTGATGCAGCTTAGAGCTATTATTTAATAGATTTCAAGTCCAGGTGTATGTCGTTTTCCTTTTTTACATCACATTGGAGAACAGAGGAGTTTTGTAAAGTAGAACAATTGGATTGTCGAAATGCGACAAAGGGACTAGACACAAGGTTGTTCAAAGGCTAATTGGAATTTATTTAAGGTCTAGAGTTCTTTGTATTTATATTTTTTTATGAAGAAAAGTGAACACGGGCAGTAAACTTGGGTAAGACTCGACACTCGTGCAGAAAAATGGTTGATGTGGCTACAACTTTTAAACAAGAAAAGTATGAACATAGGAAAAAAGGCTTGGGTAAGTGACCCTACATAGAGCAAAGGGTAAAGAAATTTGAACGTCGTGGTAATGAGGAGATAGACACCATGGGTCGAATTGGGCTCAACAAAACCTCTGGGGAAAATTTGAGTGTTGAGGCAAGGAGAAGGTTGAACGCTGTAGGAAAGAGAAGGAAGGCATATAGGTAGAGTTGGGAAAAAGGAGAATATGGTGGCACTTCTGGAAATGTGCCAGTTGGGTCGAGTCAAGAAAAAGGTGTTTGTGTAGAACTGTTATAATATAATAGAAGAAATAGAAACAACAGTGACAACAACAGAAAGGACAAATGCATAGCAATCCAAGAGGTGAAAGGGCTGAGTGAAGTATATTTGTTGTAGCTGTAAATGTAAATGAATTAATTATTTTTTATTGTATGTGATGCAAAGGAAATTCTCCACAGGCATAGGCAAAAATCAAATGAATGTTGTAATGATTAGTTCTAATGTAATAACCTGAACTGAAGTGTAAGGAATCGAATGGATGAAAGGCATAGGGTCAGGCATGTTCACTTTGTATTCCCTATAGAATGTAAACAGTTAGGAGTTATTTGTATAAGATATGTACTATCAATGTGCATAGAGAGGTTAGAGAGCTACAAAATGGAAGAGAGCTGAAGAATGTAAGAGAGGCTCAAAATGGGAGAGAGCTGGAGAATGTGAGAGAGTTAATAGATATGCTATGCACATATGGAGTTGATATGAAGTAGATTTGAAGGTAGAGAGGGCATAAGTGAAGGTGGAGGAAAACATACTTGACATACAGGTAAATCATCATTTTATTTTCATGTTGAGTGAGGGGATCGTAGTCTCCTTTCAATTTGTAGCTTGATAAATTTTTAGTTGGAGTTGGGTTAGGTAGGAGCCTCCTATGTGTTGTAGCCTACAAAAAATACATGGGAGTTGGTGCTTCTGCTTCAAGTTGTAGCTTGATAAATGTCCAGTTGGAGCTGGTTGAGGTAGAAGCCTCCTGTGGGTTGTAGCCTGTAGAAAATATATGGGAGTTGGAGCTTTCTTGCAAGTTGTAGCTTGCAGAAATTGAGGTAGGAGCCTCCTGTAGATTGGAGCCTATAGAAAATCAATTATGAGAGGGAGTAGGAGCTTGCCCTTGCATCACAACAATAATAAGATGTGGTTTTCTCCCTTATGGGTTTCCACTTATATCTGGTGTCCATGTGCATGATTATTATGTGTTGATGTGATGTGTTAATCTTCTTATTATTTGTTCTTCACATATTCAGTCTGTTGATCATTCTTTATTAAGCAGCTTATGAAATGACTTGTTAATGAGTTTAATGAAAATATTTTTAATATCCATGAATGGACTAAATTGATTCACCCCCCTAGTTTAGTAAAGGGTTCATCAATTGGTGACAGGGCGAGTTCCTTCTGTAATGATTTAACCATCAAAAGGAGGTCCTTAGTCCCCAAAAATCGCTAGCTTAGAACGATTCTCTACAAATAAATCCCCTCTATTTACTGGCACAAACTATGCTTTCTGGAAAATAAGAATGAGGACATACTTAATGTCTGTTGGAGCAGAAGTTGTGAATATCATGATAGGCCGAGGAGAGGAAATTAAAGAATGTGTTGTAGTACAAAATTTATTGATATCACTACCACCCAGGTTTAATCCTAAGGTTTCTACCATAGAAGAAACAACAAACTGAGAACCCTTGACTAGGAACCAATTACTTAGCAAACTAACAGCATATGAGATGAGACTTCCTAAAGGGAAGTGAAACATGAGGGAGGTTGACTTTAAGGCAGACAAGTGCATAGAAGAGAAGGTACATGCTCATGTTTCGATGAAGAAGAAGCCAAATTTATCAAAAGATTAGATAGAGTCACAGTTAAGTACAAAGGTAAACTTCCATTTAAGTAATTTAATTGTGGAAGAGTGGGGCACTATGCTTCAAAATTTCCTCATAAGAAAATAGAGAATCAATCAAAAGGGAAAGAGAAAAGCAATTTCAGCAATAGGCAGAAAAGGAACAGATTTAATAGAAGAACATTCTATAATAAACAAGACAACAATGCATCTGAGAGCTTAGATGAATCCCAAAATGAAGAAGGAACATCAGAATTAATTTTGATGAACGAGGAAGAGCTTAAGGAAGATTTCCTAGAATTTGAAGAAGAAGGTGATGTAGATCTTGAGGGGGAGTTGGTGAGTGCCCTAAAGGAAATAGATAGACTCAAGCTCGAGACTAGAAAACATAAGGCAATCCTTATGAAATATGTAAAGGAAGAACCAAAATCTGAAGATGTTATTAAGTTAAAAATTGAACTAGAAGAAGCAAGGAAAGTAGAAGACATTCCACTGCAAAAAATAAGAGAGAAAAGTCAAGAATCTGGAATATTGGATGAAGAGGTGGTGAGTCTGAGGAAGAAATTGGAAAAGGCTCAAACTGATTTAACAATGAACATTCAAAATTTAAAAGGTGTTGAACAATTGGACATGATATTAAATGCACAAATATGTCCTCTTTTAAAGGTTGGGATAGGATATGAAGGATAACCCAGCAAATCAAAGGCAGAGGATAAGAAAGCTATTACATTGTGAAAGTGTAATATTCCAAATTTTTCCTTCAATAAATTGGAATATTAAATTTTGTTAATTTCACTTATGAGTTGAATAATTGGGTGAGGAGGCCCAAACAAAATAAAAACATGGATGAAATCCCTCTTAGTATGACAAGGAATCATCAGTGGAACTAGATTTCACACCCTCACGTGTGAAAGGAGACATTTGCAAGAAGACAAGGTCAAGTTTGACCAAGTCAAACAGTGCAGAGGTAGGAGGTGGAGAGCATCTTGTGGGACAGCGTAGTGAAAGAGGAGGGAAGTTTCCTTGATGGAGGAAACCCTAAAGAGTGGGACCGATGGAGAGGGAGCTCTCATTTGTTTAAAAGGAGGGCAAGGTAGCCATTGTTACTCATGCATATGATTATTGATTTTATGTCTACTTAGACTATTTGCAATCTCCAGCTGTTTAGTTGAGTTGCGGTGCTGTTTAGCACGAGGGATTCTTGTTTAGGATTTCCTTATCCTTCTTGAGAGTCTTCTTGAGGGATTTCACTTCATTTCTCCACATCCAGGCTCAAGGCCAAAGCCATTCCTTCAGCTACAACATTATTTCTTCTCAAGTGTAACGTTGTGTTGCAGGGTGTTGCAGTGGAGGTTCCACAACACCATTCCTTGAATTGTTTTTCAGAGGAGGGGGCCTTATTTCCTTTGGGCGATCATTAAGGAAGGATTCTTAGCATATATCAGATCTTGGCACTTGGCCAAAGCATTCTATTCCACCTAAAAGACAGTATCCCTAAGTGACTGCGTTATTTTCATAACACACTTGCAGTGAGGGTTTGTAGTGTTGATTGGAGGGTGAGATCTTCAGTGATAGGATCAGCTTTTCACTTGAAAGATCCCTTGGAGGAGGTGTACTTTAGATTGATCATCATCTTCAGCCATCTCCATCCAGTTCTAGTTTTGAGTTGCAGCTGCTGCCCAACAACTCTGGCATTTTTTCCATTTTGTATATTTCAGCCAATCCTTCTCAAGTTTGTTGTATTATTGTTTCCAGGGTTTGAGAGCTTGTTCCCCCTTATTTATTGAGCCATATATTTTCATATTTTCATATTTTTATTCAGTATGATGTAGTTACTCCATTGAACTGCGTCCTTTTAGCCTGCAGAAATTCATGTGTAGCAGTGTTAGCTATTTTCATGTACATGTCCCTTTGAGGCTGCATTGCTTGCTTGAGTGACTCTTTCCTCAAGGATTTGTATATCATTGCTGTTATATTATACATTTGTTGGCTAATCATATCTTCATGTGTTATTTTCTATTATAATAACTTTTTTATTCCATTGTATGTTCATACATTGTTGCAGTCCCTTCATCGGGCACTTTCTGAAGACAACTAGGTGTGGGAGATCTATTTAACCCACCTAGAGGGATTTATTTTGAGCCACCTCTTGGATTTAAATCTTAGATACATTGATCTAATGGATCGAGGTCCTGGTTTCAAATGATATAGCAGCCATTCCTGGAAAATGCATTTTCTAGTCATGCCTTGCTAGCAATTCCCATTTTGGGATATTATAGTCGTATCAAAGCAGCTTTCTTGGCTCAGCCTATGAGTCTCAACCCAAGAAGATAGAAGAAGATCAGAATGATGAAGAATATGAGATTACTTTCATCATTTTTTAGAAATAAGAAGAGCCTCTCCAAATAGGAGGAGCAAAAAGAAGAGGAAGGACCATGCACTTCATATTCTCATGAAGAAAAAGAAAACAAGCAGGAAGGACACTTGGATCATCAGATTGTAAGTGATTACCTTATTGAGTACAAACCTCAACCTAGAGCCTTCAAGGAGACTCTAGCCTTTCCAAAATTCATCCAATTGAAGGAAGAGAAGAGACCCTGCAGTAGAAGAGAAATCAAAGGAAATAGATTTTTGTTGTCTACCTTTGATGGGTCATCTACAGAAAAATCTTGGATGAGGAAGTTGGAAGCATTTTTCCTACTACATCTTGTGGCAGGGGAAGAAGCTATGGAAATATCAGCACTGCACTTTGAGGGTGGAGCCTATGTTTGGTGGTTCAACCACTTGAACCATGCAAGGGTGAAAATTTTTGCAGAGTTCACTCAAAGGTTGATCCAAACCTTTGATGGAGAAAGAAAAAAGGAGGAAAAGGTCACACCACCACTTGAGGAGTCTTGTAATAACACTGTCACACTCATGGAGGAGTAGCCACATGCATCAACAGTTGGGGCAGCCAACACATTGAAGGGAGGAACTCTTGCAGCCCTACAAGAGATTCCCAAATCTCATCAAGGTATGAAGGAATTTCCACTATCTATTATTGCAGCAAATTCTTTTGATAGTTGTGGAAATTTGCTTTTACATGACCATGGGTCAAATCACACTGCTACTTTAGAGCAACATGATTGCACTGCGCTGTGCAAATGGTTCAAGGAGGAGATGAACCATCATCCTCATGCACCTTTGTTGAGTTGCACACAATCCTTGAGGTTGGGGTGTGAACTTTTGGAGGATGAAACAAACCATGACACTCCTATGGAAACCCATGAAACCATCTTTGAGTTGGAGTATGAGACAACCACTACATCGTTGGGGAGATTAACAGCGCTTTCAAACAATGGTGAAGAGGAGATATTACCTTCATCATATTTGGGTCCTTGTGGATTCAACATAGTAATGGGTGAGAGATCTTCTCTAGGAGGTCTCCAAAGAGCTGCATTCCAAACTTTCATTGAATGCAAAGAGAGACAGTTGGTTTGGAAGGATGGTAGCCCTCATGAGAGGAGTAACAAGGGGAAGAGAAGAAAAATACATCCACAAGTGATTGAGTGGATGTGATTGATTAGCAAGGAGCTGGGAGGCTACTTGCAAATATATGACACCGGGCAATAGGAGGCTTGGCTGCGCTGGCTCCTCTTGAAGGAGTTTGGCCATCACTTGGCATGTCCTCTTCCTAAGAGGATGGGGATGGAGAAGAAGTGGCAGGATTCTTGCATCATTGGGAAGCATGGAGTATGGGTGCATGGTGTTGATATGACATTCATATCATTCATTGTGACTTCATCACATGAGTTGTATGATGGGAGCATAAGGAGGCAGCAAGCACTTTGGTTGCTTGAGCTGTACTTGAGAGGGCAAGGGCAGATTTTCTCTCACATGTTGAGTGATGTTGCAACAGTAGAGGAAGGAACTCTCATGGTTCACATGGGCTACTCCTTGGCCTTGGATGATCGGGAAGCACTTCCATCTTGGGAGGTATTCCATATTTGCAGCAACATTACTAGAGGAGTCTTTGACAAAAAGCATGTCAAAGAACAGAGCTTCGTATTGATAGGAGCCTATTTGCATGAGCTCATAGCGCTGTCACTTTGGAGCAGGGACTTATGGATGGAGTGTCCCTAGGATCACTTCACATTGGATGCACTTGGTGAACAAGGAGGAGGTAATAATGATAGAGTAGTGGATGGAGGCATCTATCACTATGACATATTCTTATTGACTTGGATTTCCAAACTTGGGAAGGATGATCTTCTTGCAGCACATGGTTCATTCCTCTTCATAGTATGCCAAAACACTATGGAGGACTCACTCATGGATCCATGTACTATCCTACTTCCGGCATATGGTAAGAAGTATGTTTTTACATTTATTGATTTGCATACTCTTACCATTACTATGCAGTGCATTGCTTCACAAGAGGGCAAGCTTTTCACATTGCTCCATGATCAATGTTGGGCCAACCTATATGATGGAGGCAGCCATATTTTATGTGGCCTTGGGAAAATGTTTTCTCATTACATGTATGTTCAATTATTATATCCAACTATTTTCCATATGATGACATACATGATTAACTTTGTAACAAGAAACATTTTTCCATGTAATTTTCTGAAGCAGCAGTTTGGAAAACTGTGCTGTCACTATTGGGAAAAATTTTGGTACCTTCTTGCACCACATGAAACCTTCAGAATTTTCCTAAATTTTTTGTTGATAATGATTTAATTTGCTGATATGGATCTGATTTGTATTGAGAGCATGATCGGGAGATTGACACATGAGTTGGATGTGTCCTTGAAGGGAGAGAATTCCCACATTTTCTGCACTACATGTTCTAATGGGAGCATGGGAGGAGGAATGGCCACCACAACCACCTATTTTTTTTCTTTTGGGGTGGGCCATGAGTTTGATATCCATCCATTGTATAGCCATGGGAAAGTATTTGATCATGCATTGTTGACACATTCGGCCATTTACTATTCATTAGTAGATGTGATGATTTTTGTATGTTACTTGCCATATTATTTTCTGAAGTTGCAGTGGATGAGACTGTGTTGTGTCCTCTTGAGATATTGTTTGTATCATGCATCATCATGTAAAACTTGCAGAAAACTTCTCACTGGGATACTCTATGATGACCATGTCCTATTCATCATGGATGGATTGTTTTGGGCCAGCTTGTTCTTCAATGTTGGAGGAGAAATCCTTGGAGGATTGTTCTTCATTTTTCCACTTGAGGGCAATACTTTTGCAGCCCAGGATCAACACATACTCTACACTCATCATGAGTGGGGAGAAGGACAGCATGGGGTAGGCTATGATGCTTTCCACATTCATATTTTCAGGCCCCCTTCATTTCCGGAGCTTGAGGTGGAAGGAGATTGCCATGAGTTGCCATGTTGGGAGGTGACTCATTTTGTTTGGATGATTTCTTAGGGATGGAGGATCCATTTGGGGAAGATGTTTTCCGAACACTTTTCAGTCTCCATGACTTGAGAGCAACTTCTTAGTTCTATCCTTGCAGTTTCTTTAGGACAAGCAACATTTGGGAGGGGAGGACTGTAATATTCCAAATTTTTCCTTCAATAAATTGGAATATTAAATTTTGTTAATTTCACTTATGAGTTGAATAATTGGGTGAGGAGGCCCAAACACAATAAAAACATGGATGAAATACCTCTTATTATGAAATGGAATCATCAGTGGAACTATATTTCACACCCTCATGTGTGAAAGGAGACATTTGCAAGAAGACAAGGTCAAGTTTGACCAAGTCAAACAGCGTAGAGGTAGGAGGTGGAGAGCATCTTGTGGGAAAACGCAGTGAAAGAGGAGGGTAGTTTCCTTGATGGAGGAAACCCTAAAGAGTGGTACCCATGGAGAGGGAGCTCTCATTTGTTTGAAAGGATGGCAAGGCATCCATTGCTATTCATGCATATGATTATTGATTTTATGTCTGCTTAGACTATTTGTAGTCTCCAGCTGTTTAGCTCAGTTGCAGTGTTGTTTAGCACAAGGGATTCCTATTTAGGATTTCCTTCTCCTTCCTGAGAGGCCTCTTGAGGGATTGCACTTCATTTCTCCACATTCAGGCTCAAGGCCAAAGCCATTCCTTCAACTACAATGTTATTTCTTCTCAAGTGTAACGTTATGTTTCAGGGTGTTGCAGTGGAGGTTCCACAACACCATCCCTTGACTTGTTTTTCAGAGGAGGGGGCCTTATTTCCTTTGGGATATCATTAAGGAAGGATTCTAAGCATATTTTAGATCTTGGAACTTGGCCAAAGCATTCTATTCCACCTACAATGCAGTATCCCTCAGTGACTGCGTTATTTTCAGAGCACACTTGCAGTGAGGGTTTGCAATGTTGATTGGAGGGTGAGATCTTCAGTGATAGGATCAGAATTTCCCTTGGAATATCCCTTGGAGGAGGTCTACTTCATATTGATCATCATATTCAGCCATCTCCATCCAGTTCCATTTTTGAGTTGCAGCTACTGCCCAGCAACTCCGACATTTTTTCCATTTTGTATATTTCAGCCAATCATTCTCAGGATTGTTGTATTATTGTTTCCAAGGGTTGAGAGCTTCTTACCCCTTATTTCTTGAGCCATGTATTGTGAAATATTCCTATTTTTATTCAATATGATGCAGCGACTCCATTGAACTGTGTCCTTTTAGCCTACAGAAATTCATGTGTAGCAGTGTTAGCTATTTTCATGTACATGTCCCTTTGAGGCTTCATTGCTTTCTTGAGTGACTCTTTTCTCAAGGATTTGTATATCATTGCTACTATATTATAAATTTTTTGGCTCTTCATATCTTCATGTGTTCTGTGTTATTAGAATAACGTTGTTATTCCATTGTATGTTCATACATTGTTGCAGTCCCTTCATCGGGCACTTTCTGAAGACAACTAGGTGTGGGAGATTTGTTTAACCCACCTAGAGGGATTTATTTTGAGCCACCTCTTGGATTTAAATCTTAGATACATTTTTCCAATGGATCCAAGTCCTGGTTTCAAATCCTGTAGCAGCCATTCCTGGAAAATGCGTTTTCCATTCATGCCTTGCTAGCAGTTCCCATTTTGGGATATTACAGAAAGCTTTCCTAAAAGAAAACATTAACTCCCATAAATCTGAGAAAAAAAATGTGGGAAACCCTTCAAATACTCATGAGCTACAACAAAAACCCACTACAAGGAAAGCCTAGGAAATAAAAGGAGTGAACATCCAAGCAAAATTCCAGCACAGATCAAATGGCTTCCAAAGACAAAATTTTCATATGACCAGATGGCTATATCCCCAAACAACCTCATTTGTCAGATACAGATACTACTTCCATGGGTATTAATTTTGCTGTAAAAGGTTCAGTCATAAAGCCATGGAGTGTAGAGCATATATAAGGAGACTGGAGTATGGAAACTCAAAGGGAATTAAGAAAAATGGTGGATTCGCTCTTGTACATAATCCATTCCGAAATACAATCAATTTTTTTTTTCTGCCATAAAAATGGGCACAAGTATTATGAATTTCCTCTCAAACATTGTGATTGACATCTCCTCAGAAAATTTATACAACAAATAGTTACATTAAATGGAAAAAGAAGCTAAATCAGTGTGATCTAGTTCTAATTTCTCAGGATCAGAACAATGAATGGTATGTGTATAGTGGGTGCTCAAGACATATGACTAGAGACCGCAACAAGTTTTTAACTTTTGATGAAAATAAATCTAGGAATGTAACATTCGGAAATGATAGAGCAGAGGAATCAAGGGAAAAGGCACAGTCATCCTGAATCAGGATGTACTGTTTGTAGATGGTCTGAAAGCCAATCTCCTAAGTGTTAGTGAAATTTGTGATAAAGGCTGTGAGGTCCTTTTCAGAGCCCAATATTTTCAAGTAAGTTCAATCACCACAAGAAAGACCTTGGTTAAAGGTGTTCGAACAAAGAGTAATGTTTATATAGTGGAAGAGGAGAATGAAGAATGCCACATCAACAAACTTGATGAATCTTGGCTATGTCATAGAAGATTTGGACATCTAAATTTTGACCACATCATTAAATTGAGCAAAAAGAAAGTTTTCAAATGTTTTCCTGCAATAAAGAAGCCATCAAATACCATATGTAAGTCCTGCGAACTCGGAAAACAAACTCACACATCCTTCAAAGCCAAAGACCAACTATCTACAAGTAAGCCTCTTCAGCTTGTACACATGGACTTGTGCGGACCTTCAAGAACAAATGCTCCAGGTGGAGAATCGTATTTCATGCTGATAATCGATGATTTTTCCAGATTAACATGGGTGGCATTTATCATATACAAATTTGAAGTGTTTGATAAATTTAAGATATTCAAGGAATTGGCAAAAAATAAAAATGGATGTAAACTAAAATGCATCGGATCGGATAGAGGAGGTGAATTCACAGGTGATGAGTTTGCAGACCTTTGCAATTAATGTGGGATAAAGAAACAGTTTACCGTTGCAGATACACCTCAACAGAATGGAATGGAAGAGAGGAAAAACAAGTATGTACAACAAATTTCCAAGGCCATGATGCAAGAAAGAAACATTCCCCAAACCTACTGGGCAAAATCAGTACACACAACTGTTCATATCCTCAACAAATCTCATCTCAAACCAAATTGTGACAAGACTCCATATGAATTGTGGCATGGGAAATCGGCATCAATCAAGAATTTTAGAGTCTTTGGCAACAAATGCTTCATAAAGAATAATGATGAAAAATTCGGGAAGTATGATGCAAGAGCCGATGAAGGAATATTTTTGAGCTATGCATCAAAGATTAAGGGTTACAGGTGCTACAATAAGAGGTTGCATAAAATTGTGGAAAGCATTCGTGTGAGATTCGATGAAGAACTACGAGATAGAACCAGAAGTACAAACTTTTTCAATCATCCAATTCATTATCATGATGATAACCAAGGAAATAAATAACATAATGAGACAACAGAAGATACAAAAATAAACTCAAAAGGGCCCTCGAGACACACTCAAAAGGATCATCCAAAAAATAAAATCATTGGAGACAAAAGTGCAGGAGTCCAAAGAAGAAGACAACTATCTGAACAAACTGAGTACATGTATCTAGCCATGATGTCACAGATAGAATCAAAGAATTTCGATGAGGCCAACAAAGACAAAATTTGGATAAATGCCATGAATGAAGAATTAGACCAGATTAAGAAGAACAAGACCTAGGAGTTAATCCCAAGACCTGTTGGGAAAAATTTCATTGGAACAAAGTGGATATTAAAGAACAAGATGAATGAAAAAGGTCATGTAATAAGAAATAAAGCCAAACTTGTATGTAAGGGATACTCTCAAATTGAAATACTTGACTATGATGAAAAATTTTCCCCTGTAGGAAGAATGGAAGAAATCAGAATGTTTCTCGCTTTTTCATGCTATCATGATTTCAAGGTATATAAAATGGATGTGAAGTCTTCCTTCTTAAGTGGAGATCTAGAGTAGGAATTCTACATGGAACAACCTTAAGGTTTTCCCTTAGCAGATAATCACCATTGTGTTTGAAGATTAAATAAAGATTTATATAATCTCAAACAAGCCAAAAACAAGGATTCAAGAAGGGAGGAGTAGACAAAAATATATATATAAAGGCTGATGAAGACGAACTATTAATTGTAGTAGTATATATAGATGAAATCATGTTTGGTAGCAACAAGAATTATTTAGTAAAATGATTTTTTAAAGAGATGAAGTTAGAATTTGAGATGTCAATGATTGGAGAGCTTACCTTCTACCTATGACTTCAAATTCTACATAAGAACAAAGGAATATTCATTTTACAAGAAAAATACTTAAGAGATATGTTAAAAAGATTCCAAATGGAATACTTTAAACATGTGTCCACTCCCATGACTACCGGATACAAGTTATGTGCAGATGATGGATCTGCAGATGTAGATCAAAGACTTTATAGATCTATGATAGGAAGTCTGCTATACCTAAAAACCTATAGACCAAACATTATGTTGGCAGTAGTACTTATGGCAAGATATCAATCAGCACCAGAACAATATCACTTTCTCACAATCAAGAGGATATTTAGATACCCGCAAGGAACTGAAAATTATGGTCTATGGTATCCCAAAGGCAAAGACTTCACATTAACAACTTATACAAATGTAGATTGAGCCATATGTGTGAATGATAGGAAAATCACAGGTGGAGGTGCAGTCTGGTGGCATGGTTAAGCACGAAGCAAACATGTGTCTCTCTATCTACAACAGAAACGGAATACATAGCAGCACTAACTTGTTGGACACAAGTGATGTGGATGAAAAAAAAATCTTCAAGACATGAAGGTAAGCATCACTGAACCTATTTCTATCAAATGTGACAATACAAGTGCAATAATCATATCAAAAAATCTTATGCTTCATTCGAAAACCAAGCACATCCCAATAAAGTACCACTTCCTCATAGAATAGGTAGTAGAGAAAATAGTAAAGATGGAATACGTCCCAACAGAGGAACAAACATCAGACATATTTACAAAACCACTTGCTAGAGAACCATTCGAATATATAAGAGACAAACTGGGGATGGTGTCTGCAGATGATACTTTCTTATATGATCAGGAAAAAAAAAAAAATGAAAAAAAAAATGCACCAGCAAAGGTTGCAATATCAGACAAGAAACATCTCAGGGGAAGAGCAGTCCATAAAATGTCCGAAAGGTGTCAAAAAATCCTTCGAATATGAACAAATAAAAGTTCAGGATGGGAAAATACAATTTCTTTGGCAGAGAGCTATAGAGGAACAAATTCACCTTGAGCATACAATAGCTAATAGGTTGATGGAAGAAAAGAAGGAAGCAAGCAGCCATGGCGGTAGAGGGAAAATCAGCCATGAATGCGAAAACTAAGAGGTCATCACACTGTGCATCACACTGCTAGTGTTAATAATGAAACAAAATTATGAAGGATGAATAAGAAAAATTTCCATTATCATTATCATTGCAAATATTCATTAATTGGTATTTGGAACTATCCTCGTGTCAGTATAATACTAAGCATTATTATTGGAGCAGTGTTATGATATCGAAGTGCTATGGTATGCATTATGGTATTGGTTTAGTAGAAATACAAGAAGGTTTCATTTCCAATGTTATGCGTGTTATAATATGTGTGGATTAAGTCGAAAGGTCACTCGTTGAAAGCATTGGAAGTTGAATGAACACACATGTGACAAGGAAGTTGAACCAAGTAATAATGGAGATGGAGTGTTGCAGCAGGATTATGGAGTTTGCTGGAATCATAAGAGATGAATGCAAGGAATATGTAGATTGGGTTGGCATTAAGACGAGATAAATTTCATAACATCTAAAGAAAGCACAAAAAAAGGGATTGGTTTTGTCAAAGCTTTATCATTTTAACATAAAGGTAGTAAAGGTGAACCTCTGCTGAAAAAGGCAGACTGGCATCATCAAATTTGAAGACATATTCCATCAAGAAACATCATCAACATATATGTATTGCTGATGAATACCATAATTGGTATGAATATTCCTGCAAGTAGCTACAAATTTTCACATGATCTTGTCCTTTCTTATGTGCTCTTGCAATGTTTATATGGTCCTGTATATTTTGTTCTATGGACTGTCCTTATGATCACTTTCAGCATTATACAAGTGCAAGGAGTCTATGTTTTGGGATGATATCAGTTTACTATGCATATACATACAATTTCAATGATTCCTAAAGTGTTCTCCCAACAATGCTTATACACCAAATGGAGCAGGAGTCCTAGCCAGGTATGTGGACAAAATGAAGAATGCTTATGCAGAACTCTAGTAAGGCAATGATTGAAAATACACTGATAAAAGGTGTAACCCTTTGCCATTGATGTTAAAGGGGGAGGAAATGTGAAATGGTACCAAAGGAAGAAAGAGACTTCTCAGAATGAAAGGTGGAGGATGTGTTGCCATCAATGCCAAAGGGGGAGACTGTTGGAAATATTGTCATTGATGGCAAAGGAGTAGAAAGGAGTAGCACCAGAATTATCATTAAGGACAAAGGAGAAAATTAGGTTTGACTGAAGTATAAAGGAGAAATAAGACAAAGAATTCAAATGTGCAGTGAAGAAGCATAAAGAGAGGAAGAGGAGCATAAAAGAGTAAAAGGGAGGAAGAGGAGCAACATTAGAGGCAAAGGAGAAAGTTAGAGGAGCAACAAAGAGTAAAAGAGAGGCAGAGAAGAAGCATTAGAGGCAAAGGAGAAAAGTCAGCAAAGGCAGCAAAGGAGAAAAGTCAGCAAAGGCAGCAAGTTTGGGTCAAGTTGTGAACGTGTTGGACAGAGTCGTGAACGTGTTAGGTCGAGTTGTGCACGAGTGGGCAGAGATCATGAAGGTATGAACACATTCAACTAGTGGAGAAATTCATGAATGCATGGGAAAAGTAAGACTAGTTTACGTTCAGAATAGTGATGGGAGATATCATAAATCACAGCAGAAGGAGTATTGCAAAACAATGGAGACAGATAAATTGCGAAACACGAAGTGCGAGATGGTGACATGACTAGTTTCCATGGCACCAACCCCACATATCTTAATAAAATTTTAATGATGTGGCAAGCTGACGTGGAAAGGTGATGTGGCATGACGATGTGGTAGTGCCGTGGCACCCCTGGTGGGACCCAAACCCTTTATCGCATATCTCAAGTCACAAATCTCAGAAGGGATAATGCTTATGTACCACGTCGAAACGCAAAAATTCAAAGAGAGACGAGAGCCCAGATGCGATAATCTTCAAAGCTAAAATATAAAGGATTTAAAGCCCGGTTGTGGGACCCAACCGCATATCGCACATCGCAAGCTCACAAGGGATAGCACCCGTGAACCACGCTGAAAGGATGACTTGCTGAAGTGAGATAAAGGAGTTGGACACGATGGAGTTTCAAAGATAAAGACCAAAGCATTTCAAATTAGGATGTAAGGCCTTTTGTTAAGAAAATGCATCGGAGGTGGAAGAGGTGAACATAACATAGAAGCACCAAGGTATGTTGAAATGCAATAAAGGGACCGGATGCGATGCAACTCAGAGCTATTATTTAATAGATTTCAATTTGGGGTGTATGTGGTTTTCCTTTGTTAAATCGCATTGGAGAACAGAGGAGGTTTATAACGTAGAATGATTAGATCATCAAAATTCGATAAAGGGACCAGACTCGAGGCTATTTAAATTCTATTGGAATTTATTTAAGGTCTAGGGTTCTTTGTAGCTACACTGTTTTATGAAGAAAATTAAAGGCGTGCAATAGACTCGGGTAATACCCGACACTCATGCAGAACAATGGTTGATGCAGTTGTGGCTTTTAAACAAGAAAAGTATGAACGCTAGCAAAAAGGCTCAGGTAAGTGACTCTACACAGAGCAAAGCGAAGAGAAGTTTGAACATCGTGGTAATGAGGAGATAGGAGCCATGGGTCGAGTCAGGCTGAGCAAAACCTCTGGGGCAGAGTCAGGTGTTGAGACAAGGAGAAGGTTGAATGCTGCAGGCAAGAGAAGGAAGGTAGATAGGCAGAGTCGGGCAGAAGGAGAATATGGTGGCATCGTTGGAAACGTGCCAGCTGGGTCGATTCTGGAAAAAGGAATTTGTGCAAAAATGTTATAATATAACAAAAAAAATAGAAAATACAATGACAACAGCAGAAAGGACAAATGCACAACAATCCAAGAGCTGAAAGGGCTGAGTGAAATATATTTGTTGTAACTGTAAAAGTAAATGAATTAATTATTTTTTATTGTATGTGATGCGAAGGCAAGTCTTCATAGGCATAGGTACAACTCCAATTAGTGTTGTAATGATTATTTCTTATGTAATAACTTGAATTGAAGTGTAAGGAATCAAATGGGTGTAAGGCATAGGGTCAGTTCCGTTCACTTCGTATTCCCTATATCATGCAAACAATCATAAGTTATATGTATAAGAGATGTAATATCAGTGTGCATATAGAGGTTAGAGAGCTGCAAAATGGAAGAGAGCTGAAGAATGTAAGAGAGTTACAGAATGGGAGAGAGCTAGAGAATGTGAGATAGTTGACAGAGATGCTATGCACACCTGGAGTTGATATTAAGCAGATTTGAAGGAAGAGAGGGAAGAAGTGAAGGTGGAGAAAAACAGAGTTGATATCCAGGTAAATGAGCATTTGATTTTCATGTTGAGTGAGGGGATTGTAGTCTCCTTTCAGGTTGTAGCTTGAGAAATTTCCATTTAGAGCTGGGTGAGGTAGGAGCCTCCTGTGGGTTGTAGCCTATAGAAAATACATGGGAGTTGGGCTTCCACTTCAAATTGTAGCTTAACAAATGTCTAGTTGGAGCTGGTTGAGGTAGGAGCCTCCTGTGGGTTGTAGTCTACAGAAAATATATGGGAGTTGGAGCTTCCTTGCAAGTTGTAGCTTGCAGAAATTGAGGTAGGAGCCTCCTGTAGGTTGGAGCCTATAGAAAATCAGTTGTGAGAGGGAGTAGGAGCTTGCCTTTGCATCACAACAATAATAAGATCTATTTTTCTCCCTTATGTGTTTCCACTTATATCTAGTGTCCATTTTCATGATTATTATGTGTTGATGTGATCTATTAATCTGCTTATTACTTGTTGTTCACATATTCAGTCTGGTGATAATTCTTTATTAAGATGCTTATGAAATGACTTGTTAATGAGTTTATAATGAAAATAATTTTAATATCCATGAATGGACTAAACTGATTCACTCCCCCCCTCTCAGTTTAATAAAGGGTTCATCACTTCGAAGGCAACCCTCTGGCTCTAATAAATCAACATAGTTAGGAAAAATCCAATGTCACATGGATATATTCACAATATATAGTTATGAGTAATTCATTTTAATAGTTTGTCTACTTAGATGAGGTATGAAATTACAAATAGTTAGTCTCTCATCATTTGAAGAAATTAATATGTCAAAAGTGTTCATATAACTCATGGAATTTATAGTGAAATGAAATTTCGTAGTGCAATTGAGTCTTATATGTTTGATAATTTACTATATTGGATAGGAACAAAGGATGGTTCTAACTAAACATAATTATAAATTACCCTTTTATAAATATGGATCTAATGGCTAATTGTTTGAGAATGTGAAGCCAATATGTTTTCCTCCCAAACACAAATTAATACTATTTATTTATCATACAAAGATTAATGATGTCTTCCTACTTTGTAGAGCTTCTCTTTTTTATATTTTTATATCTACTATTTTTTATTCAAGTCATGACTGATATCTGAAATTTTTGTATCCAATGAAAAATTGCATTGTTACCCTTATTTTTAGTGAACTTGATTGAAAGAAATCATAATTTGGAAACTATATCGATCATCTAAATTGACCCTAATTTCATTCACAATTTTTGTAGGTTTTCAATGGTAACTAGTTCAGTCGCCATGGGATCCACAGGAAGAATGAAGTAGATCCATATTAGGTTTAGGGAACTAGGGCCTCAATCACTTATGAACCTCAATGTACCATGGTTCCAGTTTTTATCCTTAATCATATTACTCCTCCAAGTCTCTTGTAGTAGAGAAGAGGAGGTAGAAGCAGGGGATAATACTTCATGCCTAAGGAATAATGATACCCTTTTCTACATGGACCTTGATTTAGAATATAGATTGTGGAATTATTTCAAATTCTTTGATAGGACTCACACGTATCTATAGTTTCCCCACTTTTTGTGCCAAAAACAACAACTTTCTTTTTAAGTTATTTTTTTTCAACTAGTTTAACATTCTCTATTGTTATTATGGGTTAATTACAAGAGTTATTATGTATACATATAAAATATGAAGTGATAGAGGTCCTACCATTAATATTCCTTTATAAAAGGAGGGAGATGAAGTATCAACCAACGCACCAGAGCCCATATTTAATGACATCCCATCCATAATAGATAAAGAGATATCATTCCACCGGGGTGAGATATATTGTTTTTTCTAGAATGAAACCTATCCTGGCTTTTCACTTAATGATCTAAACCTAGAAATTTATCAAACAATCAGGTCCACATGACTACCCAAGATAATGACCCACCGAGTAGTATTTATATGTGTAGTAGTGATTAACTGTATCATTAGGTATAATGATACAAAGAAAAAAATTAACCATTATTTACTTTCCATGCCATTGTGAATTAATTGTTGCATCTATACTACATCTATTTGGTTAACATGATTAGACTATCCATCTTTTTCCTGATGATGAACCACAGTAAGTTGTTATAAATGTGTCGACCTAAAAACTACTGTGTGATTTATATGAAAGATACGTTATACAAACCATTATTCACAAAATCATGCATTCTAAAAAATAAAAAAATTATCATAGATTCTAATGGAAAATGTCTATCTACATTCAACTTGCTCTCTCTCTAAGTATACCTCAAAATGCCTAGTGAGGAAATAAAACTTATGAAAAGTTGGATGTTCTCTTTTCCCTTGGAGATTATGGAAGTGGCGAGTGGATTCTAGGAAAGTATTTCAAATCCAATTCATCTAGTTGATACCCTAGTATAAATTTGAGGACTTCTTACCAATAAGTGGCAATTCTACTTTGTTAAATCTATGTAGAAATAGATGCCAAAACTTTCAGAGCAATGTGGTCCCCTTTAATGCATTAAATCACCATGATAGGTAACGTTTTCAATTGGAAAATATTATTTCTATATCCTTTGGTGAAGCAATATCATATGCAAAGAAAGTGTACCTAGGAAAACACCCACAATTTCATATACTAGCATATCTATTGGATGTGTATGTAGTGCTAGATTTCCATAAAATAGGTTGGAAATGGTAGTTGAGAAAGCCATCAATATTCATCTACTTCCAAGACTTATTAGACCACAAATAATTCTCCCAAAATATGTGAGAAGTTTAGTATTCCATTGTATGAGCCATTGTTTTGTGTCATGACATCTTGCATGATGGACAAGGCAATCCAAGTATTTGGAAAAGTGGGTGATTGGTGTGTTGGAGAATAATATTTATATTAGATTATATGGCACAATGAAACCTCATAAGTTTCCTCCCATATTTGTACCTGAAAAATTGGTGCTACAGGAAATAGCTTACCAAATTGTAGTACATGAAGTGGGAGATTCTCTGGTCTGAGACAAGAAATGGGCATGGCCACCAGTGTAATTCTACATAGAATGCTATAGATTAAAAGTTATTAAATAAGTGTAAGTTAAAGCTAAAATTCGAGCGAATTTATATTTTTGGGAGGAAGCTTTTAATAAGCATGGTCCCCTACAAATAATCTACAAACGTTGTCAATCCTACAAATATGGGTGTCTCTATGAATTTTAAACCTAGAAAGTAGAAGAAGTCTATAAAAGGATGATTGAATTCAACCAAGTAGTCTTTAGGAGTGGAAGAAACACCAAAATAAGCACAAATAAACTCAAGCAGTATATAAGGCAAGAAAAGAAAAGGAGAGGCATAAGGTAGAAGAAAAAACAATAGGAACAACTAAAGGAAAGAGAGAGGGAGAGGAATGGAAATGACAAAGACTTCTCAAGGAATAAGAGGAGAAAAATAAAAAGAGGGGGGAGAAAGGATGAGAAAAGAAAAGGAAAGAAGATGATGAAAAATGAAGAAAAGAGGAAGAAGAGAGAAAGGTACAGGAATAAGCACAAAACCTGACCTCATGGATGCAAATGTCCCTAAAATTTCTAGTTTGTTATTTCTAGGAGAATTTTTTTTTTTTGAATAATTTAGCCTACAAAGATTCACCCTTTCATAAGCCAATAGGGTTTCTAAATTAAACTATTTTACATATAATAGGACCCTAGGAAGAATAATCAAACAAACTATTAATAAACACATTGTACGTAGTGCTTCTCAAGGTTTTGTAACCACATAAACACCTATAATAATTGAAACTAATGACACAATAATGATTGCTTTCGTTTTCATACCATTTACATAGGTTTCATGAAAGAATATTAGAGATCTACTTGAAACTATTGAAGAGTATAAGGCCCATAATGTAGTTGTAGAAGAAGAGAATTGAATAAAAAAGAAAGATACACACCTAGCTTAGTACAAAATAGTTTACTAGTAATATACATTAATAGTTCAAGGTTATCACCATTCAATTTTATAACTGCTTAGCTTTTATCTTTAATTGATCAATTCAAACAAAAAATGAGTGAATTAAGGATAGTGCACATTTCTATTGATGATCTAAAAAAATGGATGTAAGAATACTAGAGTACAGCCCAAAAAACCATGAATTGTTGAAAGTGAACTCCAGATAAATTATTCAGTAGTTACAAGATCCTACAAAACTATAGAAAATATGGAAAGAGATATAAAAATCCCTCAACACCTTTAGAAATCTTCACTTCATAGCTCATAAATCAATTGAGAAATGTGGGTTGCCCAAAATAGGAAATGTGTGGGAACCAAGGGCATCACAATAATTTCTTCCAAAGCTAGAGGAGACATTGAATTCCAAAGATATAATTATTGGAATGACCGAAAGAGTAACCAAAGAAATATTGAGGGAGCATGTAGCGAAACGAACCAATGAACATCATTTGTTGAATTGTTTTAGCGTTACTCATAGAAGAGACATGAAAATTTTAACTCAACATGTAGTTGAATATAAGTTACAACATAAAACGTATTGTTTGGAATGATTTCAATAATTTGATCTTGTGATGACATTTGAGTTTCATATCCACAATAAAAGGTTTAGGCACATGGATACATCATCCATTCAATTCTAGTGATGTATTTTGAAAAATTCAGAATAGGATAAAGGAAATAAGTTGAACAATAGTAACTATCGTTATGAAGTAGATAATTGCTAAGAAACCATTTCAAATCAAAGTAATGTATAGCTAAGAGTAGAAAAGAGAAAGGGCTCTTTCTTTCCTATAAAATTTTGAGAACTATTTCTAAAATTATTAATGAGAAGTATCCCTTGGGGCCAATTTTGAAGGATAAGAAATTCCGATGTTAGTTTGTTACTTGTTGTAAACTAATTCCTATATGTGATTTAACACTCCCATTTTTGTAAAATTTTAATTTTCATTCGAAAGGCTTTTCTTTTTATGATGGGTTGTAAAAAATTACTACTTATTTCTCTTGTAAAATTATTGTTTTGAGTTAATGAATGGATAGTTCTAGATAAGTTGTTGTTTTAGACTACTTAATTGTACATCCATGTTATTTAGTTATCTGTTGATTATTGATATTCTTTAACATCTAACTATTTCTAAAGTTTAAGCAGGTGTTTCCGAGGACTGGATTAGTTTACTCCTTCCAGATTTGACATTTCACATACAAAATAAAATGAAAATTAAAAAAAAAAAAAAATCCACGAAAATGGTGTATAGATGCCTATGTATTTGGGTGAAAGCATTAATAGAGCTTGTTTACCAGTAGTTCATTTATCACAATAAATTTGTTGTAATCTAGCTATAAAACCTCACTCATAACGTGAGATTATTTTTCCCAAAGGGTGAAGCATATATGTTACCAAAGGATAGATTATTGTTGTATAAAGATACATTATGCTTACTGAATTTATTGGAGTTGAAGAGGCTCATAATGGATGGACTTCTTAAAAGGATTTATTTCAATCACCTAGTTTATCAAAATATGATAACAACCATGAAAAAGGTTTTATTATTTTCCTTAGATGAAGAAAAAATTGTTGAATAAATTGTTAAATGTTTGGAATGTATATATGTTAAAGTTCAAAATTAGCATCCAAGGGGATTTCCACAACCAATACAAATTCAAAAATTGAAGTGGGAAGTTATATCCATGGAATTCATCACTAGTTTACCAAGGATAGCCAAACAATATGATGCAATCATGGTGGTGGTGGATAAATTAAGTAAACTAACTCACTTTATCCCTTTGAAATTCACCTATAAAGAAATTAATATCAGCAACATTTTTATGCAAGAAATTTTCAGATTGCATCGCATGCCCATGATAATCATATATGAACAAGATTCCAAGATTAGTTTAACTCTTTTTTCTTTTCTTTTCTTTTTATTTTTTATTTTTTACGGTTTTTGTGACATAATTTGTATTCAATAACTTAAATTTTCCTCGGACATATAGACAAATAGAAAGGGTAAAAAATTATATAATATATGTTAAGGATTCATGTTGTGCATCATCCCAAGAAGTAGGCAGATTACTTACCTCTAGTAGGATTTGTCTGTAATAATGGCTACTAGAAATCATTAAAAGTGAATTTATTTGAGGCACTATATGGAAAAATGTAATATTCCAATCAATAAATATAATATTATGGATTGAATTACTCTTGGACCATATATGTTAAAAGATATGGATTAAGAGGTGAAAAAGATCAAGAAAAATCTAAAAGTGGCATAAGATTGACAAAAACACTATAAAAAATAAAATAAAACTTATAAGGAATTTCAAGTAGGAGAGCATATGTATATCAATATGAGACCCAAGAAATTTTCTTTGAAAATAGGAGCATGTGAAAAGTTGGCACCGTGCTATTGTGGACCCTTTAAAATTATAGAGAGAGTGGGCAAAGTAGCATATAGGGTTGCCTTATCTCCTATAGTAAAAATACATAACATATTCTATATATATTTGGTTAAGAAATATGTGCATGATGCTAATCATATCATTGATTTTTTTTTATTTAGGTGGAATTGAAAGAAAAAAAATTTCTAGAGATTAAGTACATACTTGACAAGAAGGAGACCCTGCTTTGAAATTGAGTCATCGTGCATGTTAAGGTGCAGTGAAAATACTTTGGAGAAAATGAGGCCACATGGAACTTGGAGGATTCCATGAAAATGGCATACCAACTATTATTTCATGTACATAGCTTCCACTATGGTTCAATAGAATACCGAAGACAATGTTCCTCTAAGAAGAAGGGGATTGTAATACCCCATTTTGAAATTGTAAGCATACCTTGTATTGTTGGAGGTTCCAACATGGATATTTTTATATAAACCTTTAATTACATAAATATCCTTTTTTTAAATATTTATATAACTAAATAAAGGAGAAATTCCTACGCATATTTTAATACCATGAGAGGAAGTTGTGAGGGGAAATTGATAAATTTAATACCAATAGAAATACCTTTCCTAGAACTAATTACTTAGTTTTCTTGTTTTTGTAGAGATCAATTAAAAGGGGAATTCATAGTAATACTAACTTCCAATAGTTATTATAATATATTGGAACTGTACACGAGTATCCTAGAAGTATTGGAAAAGTACCCTTATGAAAAAATCATAATTGGTCCATGAAATTTTGATTTTTGACCCATGAAATCTTAAGACAAAAGGTATAGAATGGAGTGTTCTCATGTGAAGAGAAGAGTGGATGCATATAAATGGTTTTGGAGACCAAATATGGATGAGAATTTATGTCAAATATCCTTCTAAATGATAGTATAATAGTGAAGACTTGCTAAATCCATTTTATGGTTGAAGAAATCAAGAGTAAGCATTGGGGGAATTTCGAGGTCTAAAATGGGCCTCCTAAGGAAATTATAAAATAATACTGGAAAAAATAAAATAATATTAGATTACATCATCAAATTTTAGAGGGAAAAAAGGAAAAACTATTTTTTCAACTCATATTTTCAACTTATCACCCTATGGGTTTACTCAAATTTCGAGCTGAAACACTCGTTGGATGAAAAATTTGATTCCTCAACTAAGTATTACTCATGTTGCATACTTTAGATGGACCATGGTACACAAAAAATGATAAATACATTAAAAACATGATTGCAACCACGTTTTTTCATGTATTTCTCATTTTCCATATAGAAGGGTCCATCAAAGTATGAAACATGGGCACTCCTTGGATGAGGAATTTAAATTTTGCATCCAACGAGCATTCCCGCTCGAAATTAGAGTAAAAACTTAGGGAGATAATTTGAAAATACAAGTTGAAAAGGTAGTTTTCATATTTTATTATTTTTTAATCTTTGTACTTTTTTACTCCAAAAATGGTGAATCATTCCCCATGGTTAACATCATCATCTTGAATCCTATTGGTTCTTATAAAGTTTATTTTGGTTGTACAAATTCCTTATGAGACCCATTTTAGACCTCAAAATTCCGTTAATGATTCATTAACCCAAGCTAGAAAATAGGGAAGCAAATTTTTTGGTGTCTAGTTCAGCAAGCACAAAGGAACCGAGAGACGATGACATTGAGGGATTTTTGGTGCATAGGAAGGCATCCCTTGGATTGTGTAAACTGGCTATGGTGACCCTTGTGACTTTGAGAAGGATCCCTTGTTCATATGGTATAAAGACAAGTTGTTGATTTTTGAATCCCAATGAGAATTAACTTCATATTTTTTGCTACTAATTACTAATTGAATTATCCCTTTATGGCATAATAATATGGCTCAACAATGGCTAGCTACAAGGGAAATTATGTTGGATTCACAATTAAACTAAGAGGGTACAGTGAATTAGTATAATAACAATTTTTACTTATTGAAACATTCGAACACCATAAAACATGAATCTTATAAACTTAACAAGTAAAACAATATATACATGGAAAAACTTATGGGAAAAAACCACAAAACTTCTATATATGAAAATATTATAGGCACAAACCTACGAGAGACACAATCTTGTATATTTTTTTGTAGGTTTCACCCTACATGAGACATTAATCACCTTTTATAATTTGTAGGAACCATCCTCCGAGAGACACCAATCCCCTCTTATAGTTTGTATTCACCAACCTATAGGAGACACTAATATTACTGAGTTTTATTACTACTTATGCCTTTACTAGGTTTGTTAGTCGCTTATACATTAATAAGTATATAAGCTATATTGGACATCACCAACTCTTCATTATGCTTCTTCCTTCACCTATATGATTGTTGCTTCTTCCTTCACCAAGTTTTCTTCTCCCAAAACTTATTGATTTTTTATTCTTCCAAAGAACAAACTGATACAACATGCCACATATCCAATTCTTAAAATATGGTTCAAAAATTTATGCCACGAGTACCTATAAATCTCTTTTATTTCTTCTCTAGATTCCATATTTCACAGTTTGATAAAACTCAAAATAAATTTTATAATAAAAATTCAAATCCAACCCGTTTAAAGCATTTTTTAGGAGCATTCAATAAAAAAATCATTCTAAAATCATATCTTTGAAATGACATCAAAAAAAATGTCTAAAACTTCTACTACATGTTGCTCGATATCTCTTCTCTATCTCCCCCACATTATATAGATTAAAAAATCATAGGAAGAAATTTATAGATAAAATACCAAGCTGACCACTTGAAGCATATTTTAGGAGAATTCATAAAGCCTAACTTCCTTAGAGCATATCGATGAAATTATAGAGAACCAAGGTATGAAATCTAAAATTAAAGTATAGGAAGATATTATATATTTATCCTCCAAGTTTCATCTTTTGAAACATTCCATGAGAAAAGACATAGAAAAAATACCAAGTTCGCATGCTTGAAGAATATTTCAAGAGCATTCAGGAAGCCTAACTTCCTCATAGAATATCTCGAAAATGATATAGAACCAATGTCTAAAATTTTAATCATAGGTATAATAATATACTATATATATCCTTCAATTTTCATGTTGTGAAGCATCCTAAGAGTAAAGTTATAGCAAAAATTCAAAAATGTCTTGTTCACCCCATAAATCATATTTTTTTTCCACCTTTAAACTCCAAGAATCACCCCAATACTATTCCTTAACTCTTAAAAAAAACATATATATTCTTGTTGGGATACACTTCAAACTAACTCATATATCCTTTATTTATAACGTTTTTATATTCACTTATGGGGCCAACCTGTAAAACTAGTTGGGTCGGCCTGCTTATCCATTGGTTGGGTCATCCCGATGAAATATTGCACATCTCCTCATTATTATGAAGTTATAGGGAGTTACATATACCATTGGAAATGTATTAAAATAATATTTAGAACCATATATGTTATGCTCCTATTTGAAATAAGAAATTATAGTAAAAAATCCTTCAAACATAGGGTATCCAATATGACCATCAAAAGTCCATAAAACTTTATTTCCAACAATCTCCCCCTTTTCCATTGATGGAAACCCTTATTCAATTATGCAATAATTTTGAATAACTACCCCTATATATAATTCTTCTTATGCCTGAAACTTATCCCCATTTGAAATCAATGGAAAGGGGATGTTATCCTTGAAGTTGTTATTCTTCTTATATGTGCATCTTCTTTTGTATACAAATTTTCTTAGTGTCTGCAAACCTTTCTCTATTTGAAACTTCTCTTAGTGAATGCAACTCTTCCTCTATCTACAACTGATCCTAGTGACTGGAACTTCTCCCTTTGTCTTTTATCTCTCCTTGTGTTTACATATTCTCCCTCTTTGACATCAATGGAAAATGGTTTTTTATATTTTTTGTCAGAATTTCTACCCTTGATGTGTTAGAAAAAAATAATTACTTCCTTTGAATGCTTAATTCTCCTTTGTGTGGAACTAGGCTTCCCTTGCCAAGGTTTTTTTATGATTCCATATATGGAGAATTTCCTGTTCTATAACATTGCTCTTGAGACTACTCCCCATGTACTTGAATTTCATTTTAATTCTTCATTTTGGGACCGGTCCCACTAGGCTTATTCTTCATTTTGTCTACAACCCAAGGCTCCCCCTCATAGTAACTTATCCATCTATGCAACTTTTTATTTTGTCATCCAAGTGTTTATCTTCTCTTTGAACATTTACGTCTTCTCATCTATAATTTCCACATCATTTTTTGTCCACATCCAGCAAAATTTCCATGTCATCATTCCTCTCACACAACTCACATCATAATTCTTCGATATTCCTGATTAGACCTACCACATATTGCTTCACTTGAAGCTATACTTTCTTTTACTAACGATATTTTAGTGATATTATGCCCATAGAGAAATTTGTGTTTCATTCAAACTCATTGAGGACATATACATCATTTAGAGATCTAATTACATTTTCTACTAATATTCCTAAACATTCCTTTCTTATTTCACATCGCTTATAATAGAATATGAGATCATACCCTTGATCAACCATTTTTCTTACACTTATGGGATCGTGCTCTAAACCTTCAACATGTATAAAATTCTTATTTTCTGCCCTTCCATCATCAAGACTAAATTTGTCTTTTCTATTTTGAAGAGTCACACTACCTCCTTTTTCTTCCTTTAGAGATATTAATTTTATTTTATCTCCTATCATATGACTTGAACATCCATTGTATATATACCATTTACTTTCTTCGTTTTGAACATATAGAGATAGACTGCATTCTTCCTATTTCTCTTGCTTCCTTCTTCCTACCTTTTTTCTTTGATTTGTATTTATGATAATATCTTCTTATCTTCTTTTATTTGGAGGCCTCAATGTAATTATTTTATAATCATGAGCTTTATGCCCAAATCTATTACAATTGAAACATTTTCCATGATATAATAAGGGTGAAAATCAATTGCAATTCCTAATAGTATTCTCATTAAAAGATATAGGATTATTACTCACACAACTATTCTTTAGTATTTTACATGATTCCCTAATTATATTCCTCATATAGTCATTTCTTACATAAGGTATGCAATCTATTTACCTATGACCAAAATTATTACATGAAAAGAAATGGGGACAAAAGAGGTTTTGATACTTGGATGTGAAGGCGCTTCGTGGTGGAGAAATTATTTGGTATCCATTCCTAGGTATTTCCTAGTCTTCACTTCCTTTCTTGGTGTTGCTTTATTTATTTTGAAACCAAGCTGTCTTTTGGTCCTCACCTTCTTTCCTACTATCATTTTCTTTGATAGATATTTTGATGAAATTGACAAACCTTTTAGGTTCTTTGCATTTCTTTTATGATGTCATTGAGCTTGATTCTCCCTTGGTAGTCTCATGATTTCATTACATATCCAAGACACGTTTTGATGAAAGGAGACCTCTAGGAGTAATAATGTTATATAATATCTTAGTAGGTTTTCCAAACTTCAAGATTTGATTCAATTGAGTAGTTTCTTTCTCAAGTCTGTTTATAAGAAAATAAGTTCTCCTTCTATATTTTCACAATCTTCTTCATTTTCTTTGAACCAGTTTCTTTTGGAAATCTAGCCTTCTTTCCTACATTTCATATTTTTACACCATGTTCAAAATTCATTATTTAAGAACCTCTAATTATCCCTCCAATTTAGCATGTTGTTTTATTTCCTTGTTTTCATTGCCACTAATACATCATGAGAGACCATAATAAAAAAAATATTATGGTCATAGTGGATTGAGGTCAAATAATTACCTCAATCCACTCTGATCACTCATTAGTGTGAACCTCCTGCCAAGAAGATAGTGCCCCCACATATTCATTGCATAGATGATTTCTGCCAACTCAAGATCATGTGTTAGATAATTATGCTCGTGATCATTCAGTTTCCTTGATTTATGGTGTTAGCGCTCCTTAGTTTCCCGAGGCTGAGAAAGGAAACCAAAGAGGTAACCATAGACCAAATTTTGACTTGGTATCTAGTCCTACCAAACCAGAGATGGCTCTCTTAAATCAACCTCACAACCAATGGAAATGATTGGATAGTATTAGGATTTTAGGGTAGTTATCAGCTCAATAGGGTTTTGATTAGGGTTTGCTGGATAAGAAGCACCAGGTTTAGGAACTAGTCGAAGTATTCCAAATGATCATCTGTAGACATAGAATGAGGCAATGTAGGTGTAATAAATGGCACAAAATATATCTTTGATTGTACTATGGTGAGTAGGAAATAAGAAACAAAATGAGAATATATGTATGAATTCATTTGTTTAGAGGATAAACACTTATATGAAAATTTCAGACAAAATAGATCATTTAGACAATGAAATTTGTTCAACAATTTAAGAGACAATCATGAGAAGAAATATATATGGTTATTAAAATTATATTATAATAAAATGCATTAGGAAATACTGAAGAAAATTGTACCATTGATCACAACACATGAATCTCACAATAATAGCTGCAACTGTATTATATTTCTACAAAAATCCAAGTACACTAGTTGAAAGAGTATGAACTTCAAGTATCCAACCCTCTCATTGACTTGATTCTCAGTACATATAGAAAACAAACATGATTCCACCTATATAGTCAAATCCTGATCCATAGAAACTAATTAATTAACCTAATGACTCATTTCCTAATCCTAGGGAAGTTATAAACAACTTTCCCCCTTTTTAGCTGACTAATTGAGCTTATCTCTCAAGGCATTAATCACAAGATTATTTAAAATTATGATCATTAATAAGCCTATTAATCGTCAGATAAATCATAATTAAGCTATTACATCTACCAAGTTTTACCTTTCACCTCCACTTGTAGTGAAAATCCTTCAAACACATAAATGTAGCAAGCTTTCCGAGAAATACATCAATTTTTTTTAGCAAAAACGCAAAAACTTGGGATTGATTTTTAGATGACATAGAAGAGGTTTTGAATGATGCTGAAGGTTGGTAAAGAAATATTAGGATGTCTACTATGACCTGAAACCATTAAGTCATCTAAACTCATCATTTTAGCCCCCTTAAAATTGATTTTAAGACCAAGTGTCTAGAAACGCAGTGAAAATTTTGTGAAAAGGTGGCAGAAAGGTGTAAAAAAGGAACGTTTTGATCATTTTATTCAAAATAATGATTGTACAAGCATCAAAAAGTGATTTTGTGATATCCTTAAGTCATTATATATCCAAACATACTTGAATTTTTTGATTTGGACCCTCTGAGAAAAAGCGCAGCAACTAGTTGATGTGTTTTTCTAGGATGCTTTTTTTTCTACATTTTTGTAAAAATAGGGGTCAAAGATGGAGTGATATCTCTTTAACCATAACAATTTTTACAAAAAAGGGAGAGGTTTTTGTATATAAGGCTGTTGTGAAGAACAAATTCTCTCAAGTTTTGAAAATTTATGTACTTTTGGTCATAAACCACTTTTGAAAAAGATGATAAAAATAGAGTCAAAAGTGCAACGAATTTTCCATAAGCGCAACAACTTGAGGTAAGGGAATGGAGGTAATGTGGGGTAGTAAAATTTCTTGAAAACGTATGGGAGGTAGGGATAGGTGTTAGGAACACAATTAAAGTGGAATTTACCAAAATGAGTTAGAAATGAGGGGGGGGGGGATTGGAAAACACAGACCTAGGGTAAAAGAGTAACATATTTGTAGGGTTTTTGGGAAAATAAGGAAATGAAATTATTTTGATGAGGGGATTGATGGGAAATGATCAATTAAGGATGATGAAGGAGGTATAAGCTTAAACCCAATACCTTTGACTCCTAAATGAAGCTATGAACCATGGAAAATGGAAAGCACAGCAAAAACCCTAGCAGTGGATTTTTTCCTTAATCTCTTAGGAAAGAAGGTGCAAGTATGATTGATAGGGTTGACTGTCCATGATTAATCAAAAGACTCATGAAATATGGTGATGATATAACATGATGAAATTATCTTAATTTTTGGAGTGGGAGTAGCAATGAAACCTATACAATGACTTGGAACCATCTGGTAATCAAGAGACATGTCAAATTTTATTTGAAAATATAAAAGTTTGACCAAAGACTAACTACCTTGGAAAGAGTAAATTTGATCATTATGACTATTGGACACTAAAAAGTCTGGTCGGCATACTTCAACCAATAGTTCACATATTTTTTGGTTATGCCAAGTCCATGGGAGCATGTGCATCGACAATCTCTTCTATTATCATTGGCGCCCCTGAGGGTAATGCAATTATCCACTTTAGCATCAGCAACTGTGTTCATAGCCTCTTTGAAAATCTCTCTTCTGTAATAATATCACTATTAGCATTAAAAATTCATTAGCACAATCATGGGACATTCCAACCTCATTTGTGTATTATATAGATTTCTTTCGGCTGGATGATGCTGTGGTAGGTGGATCCCTCCATCTCCCCTTAAGAACCTCTCTTAGATTATGATTCTCTCCCATGCATTATTAGGCATTACAATTACAAACAAAATGATGTATATGTGTTATATGTTTTCCTCTAAGCTCATACATCAAGGGGAAATTGTTATCATCTAAAACATACCCATGCAAATATGGCAGTGATTGTCTCAAAATGTCAAAAATCAAGAAAAACAAGGGTTCTAAAAAGCTATTAACTAGTTGTGCAATTATAGTTTGTGAATTGTCACAAATTAGTTTTTTATTGAAACATGTAAAACCACAATATCAAATATGTTTAGAACCATGTGATTATTTCTTCAACAATGGCATGGATCCATAGAAAATGACAGTCCAAGGATCAAGGAGGCAAGAATTCATCATTATTTCTATCTAGGTACAAGTACACGACTCAAATGGTTGAACATCGAGTTTCTACAAACTTGAAGGAAGAATAGGAGCCCCCAAAAGACTTCTCATGTTCTCTCCAAGTGTGAGAATCCACACAATGTTTAAAGCTCATTAATGGGACAAGATTGGGATAGCCATGAGTTTGGATTATAAATACCACAAAAATTGGAACCATTTTAAAAGAAGAGAAGAGCAATGTTATGTTGGAAAAATTATCTTGAGTTTCCTCATTCAATTCTACATCACTTTGGCAATTTTGGACATCTACCATTTGTGAAATTCATATCTTCTTGGGAGACAAGGAACTTATAAAGGGAGAAGAAGAGAACACTGATTTAGGAGATCCCAAAGGGCTACACTAAATTCTTATCTCCTATTGTGTCTCTAGAAGAGATCTTGTTATCTTCTATCCATTGATAGTAAAAATTCTTTGCTTCCCATTTTATTCTTGCTGTGTTTTGTTTTAGTTTAATTGCTCACTCACTCATGATTGAATGTTTCATTTCTAGTTTATTTTTTATTTGATTTGAGAGTGAAGATGTGAAATATAATAATGATAATTTAAAACTACTTTTTTTTTGGTAATCGAGAGGAACCGAGCAGGTCACCTAACACGTAGCTACCAGTAAACCTATGAGGGCTACGATATGTCCTCCTCTCCGTAGCTTAGGTCACAATAGGTAGGATTTGAACCTGGGTCTTTCGAGCTTCAAAGATTTGACATTTCTCCGACTAACCAATTGAATTGCCCCCCGACTAAATTACTCATTATTATTAATATAATGTTTAAAATTAAATAATTATACATAATTCATTAATTTAATATATATTCATATAAATATATGTCTACTTTCTTTCAAAATATAACAAAACAAATAAAAAATTATAATAAAACAAATAAAACAAAATATCATATTTTCAAAAATTAAATTTATCCTATTAAATATATCCAAGATTAAAATAAAGCTACATAAATTTTTCCCTCATGAGATACTCTAGACGGCAGTGTATAAGTTCGTTGTTAGTGATAGCTATACATCACTTCGCTGTTATTGAAAGCCACGTACTAGCTCACTTGTTATTGATAACCATGTAACAATAACTTTTTCTTTTCTTTTTTTTCTCTGTGTTGGTAATAAATGAATAATTAATAAATATGATTGCTAGTACTAAATCTTTGCACAATTGGGCTATGATTGCTAGTACTAAATCTTTGTATTAATTTTATAAAGGTTTAATTTAACTAATAAAATACAATGGTTTTTTTAATTGAAATTTGGTAAAATAATTAAAATTCTAAATTTTTATTATTAAAATATGTTTTGATTTAATGTCTTTAAAAATTCTTTATAAAATGACAACAAAATACTAAAAATATATATATATTTTATCAATTAATTAAATTCAAATCTTGAAAGAATATATTAAATTCATTTGTTATATCAAATTAGTAAATTATTATTATTATTATTATTATTATTATTATTAATATAAAATTATTACATAAATATATTTTACCATATTATAAGATAAGAGTGTGATCAATGAAAAATGACATTAATAAATAGACATATATCAATCACATTTGGCTTATCCCAGTGACTAGCTACCACACGACATATCAACCACTCCTAGTGACCAGCTATCACACGACATGTTCGAAGTTCTTCCCGAAGAACATTTATCCAATGCTTTGCGTCCACACTTTACAACTATAGATGTGGTGAAATAAACCTCGCAAAGAGGTGCTTGCATTCTGATCTTACTAAAGGTTAAACAAAACTCTATCTCTCTTCCTTTGTCCTTCAAAAATATTATTGGAAGGAAAAAGGAACCGCCAATTACTTCTGAAAATGGTTGTTGAAACGATCAATGATAAAGCATGTCTAACATCTTCTGCTTTCTAGGTGACGGGAGGGACAGGTTTCATGGCCTCCTAGATCATCAAGCATTTACTCCACAAGGGTCACACTGTCCATTTAACAATTATACTATTTGGTTGATGCACAAAGAACGAAGTGAGGGTGCATCCTCTCCTAAACATTCCTGGGGCTACGAAATGGCTCAAACTCTTCAGAGCGGAGCTATTGGGTACCCAAACTTGTAGAAGATGTTTTCTCTTAAAAACTAAGCCACTTTCTGCTCAGTCATTGCTTTGAAAACATTTGTCTCAACCCACTTTGTCAAGTAGTCAATGCACACAATGATGTACCTCTTTTTTCCTAATGGTGGATCAATGAGCCCAATGAAATCCATTTCCCACTTGTCAAATGGCTCTAAGGCCACTTGAGGTTGTATGGGAATCTCATCCTTGGGTGTGGGTTTTCCCATCCTTTGGCACTGATCACATCTGGTAGTGTATCTTCTTTCATCTTTATGTAAAGTGGGCAAATAGTAACGAGCCTGTAGAACTTTAAATGTTGTCCTCTTAGTAGAAAAATGACCCCCACAAGGTCCATCATGGCATGCTAAGAAGATTTGGAAGACCTCTTCTTCCCTTACACATCTCCTCAAGATCTAATCTAGTCCCATTTTGAAAAGATTGACCCCAATCCAAGTGAAAGGGGAACTTTTCATTACAATATTTCTTTTCTCCCTGGATGATATATAGTAGGAATCCTCCTAGCAACCAGGTATTTGGCTATGCCAAAAAAGCAAGGAGAAAACACCGAGATGGAAAAGAGGTTTTCATTTGGAAGTTGATCATCCACCATCTCCTCATTTCCTATAGGAAAAGTTAGTCTCGACAAAAAATCTGCAACCTCATTCTCTTTCCCTCGCTTGTAAATAATAGTCAAGTCAAATTTTTGTGACAATAACAACCATATAATTATCCTAGAATTCACATCAGGCTTATTCATCAAATATTTAAAATTGCATGATCAGTATGAACAAAATTTTGATATCCATTGATATAGTGCTTGAATTTGTTCAAAGAATGTACTACAGCTACGAGTTCTTTTTCAGTGACAATATAATTCAACTAAGCTTTAGACAAAATATTACAAATGAAATAGATGGCATAAGGAAATTTATATTCTAGTTTTCCCAAGACTTACCCCACAACTTTTTCTGATGCATCAATATGGATATTGAAAGACAATTCCCAATAGGGACCCCTAAGGATGGGTGCAGTGGTCAAGTTTTATTTTAGTATTTCAATGGCCTCCTGAAATTTTCTTGTCCAACAATAATCTAAATCCTTGGCGAGTAATCCAAACAATGGTGAAGCCACTTTACTAAAGTTTTTGATGAACCTTCTATAATACCCAACTAATCCTAGGCAACTCCTAACATCTCTTGGCTTTTGAGGGTGGGGACCCTTTTGATGATGGAAATCTTGTTTTGGTCAACCTATATACCTTCCTCGAATATGGAATGGCCAAGGACAATCCCTACATTAATTATAAATTCACATTTCTTAGGGCTCAATGAGAGATTAATTTCAATACATTTATTCATGACTTTACACATATTAGAAAGAGCCTCCTAGAAGTCACACTCATAAGGAGTGAAATCATCCATGTATATCTCAACAGAGTCATGAACAATTTCAGCAAAGATACTTAAAATTTCCCTCTGAAAAGTAGCAGGGGCATTGCATAGACCGAATGGGAGAACTCTATAGGCAAACGTACCCCAAGGGCATGTAAATGTGGTATTGTGTTGGTCTTCGGTGCTGATCTGTATCTGATTGTAACCACTGAGTCCATCCAAGAAAGAAAATAATTTCTTTCCTGCAAAATCATTTAGGATTTGGTCGATTGATGCTGCCACAACAGCAAAAACCCACACTACGCATATAAAATTTTAAGATGCATAACCACATGCATATAAAATCCAAATAGTGAATGTTTTTCTATGTGGAAGCTATTTCTTTGTCATAAAATTATGATTTTAAACCATAATTAAAAAACACAATTCATTAGAATTCGATCTATGAATTCTACTTTGGTTAACAACCAAAGTGTCAACACATATATTCGGGACCATAGTTCTTACCTTTCCATAATCCTCATTTCCAAACCATCTAAAAAACCCACCTTGACATTTGTATTATTGAAATCGACTTTGGTTTAAAAATACCAAAGTTCCAACATGTATATGTTGGGCCCCAGCTATTGTCAACCAATGTACCGTCCTAATCTTAACCGTCGATCTTTCACCCCGATCCAACAGTTCACATGATTTGCACATAATTTGATGCGCATTTAGCGTTCAAACCTCCATTGTTGGCTTCAACTATCATCCAATGGTTATCGCACTCCAATACGATCTATGCGTATATCCAACGGATATCGTGTAATAAAATGCATGCCATTTAATCTTTCTGAACTTATGCGAAATAGGCTGTTTTGTGATGCCACGCGTCACTCGCTGGGGTGTATCGCGTTCCCTCAAAAAAGTACTACTTACCCTCTTTGTGCTACGCAAAAACCGTTGGTGATTTTTAAACCACTCTCTGTTCCTTTACCTCATAACTCATGTTTTTTGCATTCATTCTCTGCCCAGTTTTCTCCTGTCAACTCGTCCACATCATTTTCTTTCAAGTCTATACAATTTGCTTGCCTTTTCACAATGATTCCACTTTGAGCTCTCTGTAATTTTATTTTCCCTTTGACTCTTCTCAGGCCTGCCGCAATTCATTTACACAGTCTCTACACAATTGTAGTTGGATATCGAATTTCAGGTTCACATTAATAATTTCATGTGCATCGATCCATTCAATGATCGATTACCAATCTTCGATATATGTATATCCACACAGAACCCAACCAATAAAATAAGTATTTTTATTTTTTAAAACATTTAAACACTCAGTTTCATGAATTGTAGCTTGGATACACCATAATATTTCCAATTTCAATCTCTTCTCGGTTGATCTGATATCAGATTTCTACTTTATATATTTGTCATCCAACTTCCTCTATTTTGATAATACTACTAAGCAAATTCCTCTGAATTAGGGTATTCAATCAGACTCAAATCTAATCTGATCACTTCTAATCACCTCTCTGTGTGTGGTTCTCCATCAAATTCTTCTTGAACTCATCTACATATCCATATTATGAAAATAATCTCATATATTTATAATTCAATCACACTATATACTCAAAATAAACTCAAAATGTGAGTTCTCTGTATTCATAATCAGATATTTACAAAGATTTCTTTCCCGGCCTGATATTCAAATCAGTGGCCATTTCCTTCCTACTACCCATAGGCTTACAATCCAAGCTCTACTTTTCTAAATCCTACCCTCTACTCTCTACTATCTCCTTTTGCCTTGAGGCTTTACAGTTTATACAAAAGATTATGAACCAATTTAGGTTCAAATCCTCCATTATCTCAACAAAATCCTCCAAATCCTCTAAGTCCTAAAATCTATCCTTTATCCCTAAAAGTCCTTTCAAACTCATAAAATCATGGAACCAATTCTACTTTAGGAATTAGAATTAAATTTCAAATATCTCATTTCCTATGGAATTTCAACTATCCTACTTCCCTCATGTTCTCCAATCATTCGGAAACATTTACAAATTTCTCTCAATATTTAATTAATTCCTATTCTAAATTTCACTCAAAAACATTAATAATTACATAAGAAACCAATATTCTTTTGAAAACACAAGACCCCTATGTTTATTAAAATACAAAGGATTTTCTGAGCCTAATGCTCCCACATCAGACTTCCAAGGTTAAAAATAATCATGATCTCCTGATCATGTGCTTTTAATCTTTGTCTTCCTGGATTCCATACTCTGTTTTGCTATTTTCCATAAGCTGCATTGTCTTCATCATTCTTCAACTGCACTTTTACAAGTTTCCATACTTTATTCTGCATATTCCCACTTTCTATGCTTTCACATTCTACTACTATCTTTCTCTTGCTGCTGTTGCTTCTTTTCTTTCCTGCTGTTGTCTTCTTCTGAGACACTTTCACCATTAGCCTTCTTATCAATTCAATTTCTTTGTCTAATATATCTTCTAACTGCTGATAACTTCTACCTCTTGATTTTTGAATTTCTCTTTTTACTGTCGCCCTTTCATCCTTACCCTCTTGTTTTCTGCAACTGATAACTTCTTCCTGATTGTCACTTATGACAATTTCTTTGTTTTCTGACTTCAGCAATTCCTTGGAATGGTATTTAGTTTTCCACTCACTGTCATCTTCTTTTCTTTGCTTTAATTTTTTCCCCTGGACCAAACATTATTTAGTCTTTTCATCAGTACCTGCAATCATAAAACACTCATCAAAATCATAAGACCTTTGTGTCTCTTCTTCCTCCGGCAACATTTCAATTTGCTTCTCTGACATTTTCTCCTTTATCTGTACATCAGTATGCTGATTCAACTTCTTCAAATAATTCTCGAGACTGTCAGCTATTCTCTCTTCCACATCATCCCTTTCAAGGATGTCTCTTTTCTCTGGTTCATAATAATGAACTTTTCCATTCAGCTCTGACTTTACAACTTGAACACTTATGCTTTGATTTTCTAGCCTCTTCTCCAGAATACTTAACTCATGCCACAAATTTTTCATCTCATCTGAAAAATTATTTGTACAATCTTGACTACCTTCTTCTTTATCATAAGTTAATTTTCCTAGTGACACTATCTCTTCGCCTTTCATCATAATAGAATTCTAATCATCCATCTTTCCAATAGTTTTAGTTGTCTGTCCATCACTCTTCATTTGGCCATTTAATAAAATCAATTTCTCATTGTCATTATCAATAACAAATTTCTCATCATCAGACATAACTGTCATATTTCCATTGAAACAATTCTTTTCACAAAACAAGGAATTTATGAACTCCTTTTGTTGCAATAATTCAATTTGATCTCCATGTGAAAGATAATCATCGTCATATTTTTCTTGGAAAATTTCAATCTCACTCAATACAGTTTCATCACATGAATTGTCTTCTGCAACACCTGCATTCACACATAACTTGCTAGTTTTAAAACCATAAGACCTTATGGTCCCATTTGATGATTTAATCACAAAATCCTCCTGTTGTTCCAAATCCTCTATACAATTCAGAAATTCTTCAATGGTCTTCTCTTCAATCCACTTAAGCTTTTCAATTGATGGCTTAATTTCAAGCTTTTGGCCATCATCATAAGTTAAAATTCCTCTGCTTCCAATATGTTGAAAAGTAAAACTTTTCCCCAACTGTGTATGGACATTTACATAAGATCTGGCTGTCCCATTTTCTTCCTTTATGACAATATCAGCAGTTTGTCCTTCTTCACATGTTCTTCCTGCAAACATAAAAAATTTATCAGATTTAAAATCATGTGAACTCTTGGTCTCACTTGAAATTTTAGTCTTCAAGTCTTTCTCCAAATACTCATTTATTCTGAGTAATTTTTCCTTCAGCTGAGCATTTATCATTTGCTCTTTATTCATTTGTATCTTATGCCAATTTATCTTTCTTCTTACAAGAAAACCCCACCTCTGGTCTTCCTCATTCCTCTGTAACAAATCCAACAACACTTCAGGTTAGACTGCTACCTCAACTTTATCTCTCTCATACTCTTCCTTACTTAACTCTCTGTATGCCATTTGTCTTTGGCATATTATTTCTTCACTTTCATTCTGTTGTGGTCTCTCTCAGAACCTCTGCCATTTCTACTATGACTATCAGTAGTCATCTTCTTCTCCATTTCTATATTCATGAGTTCCTCACTCATTCATCATGAGTTGTACTAAAGCCTCTACAAAAGCAAGTCCTCCCTGCTGCCACTTACCTCACCAATCCGCTCTCTAGACTTGGTCTTTTGGCAAGCACTAGTCCTCTATTATCTGGAACCTCTTGAGCATTCCTCTCTACTCCTTCTAGGCTTAAACTCATCTGCACCCTTTTAAGAACACAACTGTTCTTTTTATCCAACCTCTGTTGGAATTCCTCAAGGTTCTGCCACATTCTTATTTTAGTTAGAAACCTTTACTGACTTCCTTCATCACTGCTCTTTAAAGCTGTGATCTTCTTGCTGAGATTCTCCTCAACTGTCTGCAATCTCCATTCTGCAAACACAATCTTCAACAAAATTAAAACACCTCACCTTCAAGGTTTTCTTCAACACCCACTTGTAATCGCTTCTGCAAATTCTTCCAATACTCTGCTACACGGCATGCTGTTTGTTAGGTTCAAATATTCAAAGCACATTTTATTTTAAACCTGGATTCTGCAAATCTAAATTTCCTCATTATCATGCTTTCATTGCATATCTTTCCAAATTTACAACCGATGTCAATCAGATTTAAAATCTGAACTTTCATTACTTTTCATCACGCATGCATTCCAAAAAAAATTGATCTTCAAAAGAGCTTTGCCTGCTCTGATACCAAAATGATGTTGCCACAGCAGCAAAAACCCACACTATGCATATAAAATTTTAAGATGCATAACCACGTGCATATAAAATCCAAATAGTGAATGTTTTTCTATGCGGAAGCTATTTCTTTGCCATACAATTATGATTTTAAACCATAATTAAAATACACAATTCATTAGAATTCAATCTATGAATTCTACTTTGGTTAACAACCAAAGTGTTAACACATATATTCGGGCCCACAATTTTTACCTTTCCATAATCCTCGTTTCTAAACCATCTAAAAAAACCCACCTTGACATTTGTATTATTGAAATCGACTTTGGTTTAAAAATACCAAAGTGCCAACATGTATATGTTGGGCCCCAGCTATTATCAACCAACGTACCATCCTAATCTTAACCGTCGATCTTTCACCCCGATCCAACAGTTCACATGCTTTGCACATAATTTGATGCGCATTTAGCGTTCAAACCTCCATCGTTGGCTTCAAATCTCATCCAATGGTTATCGCACTACAATACGATCTATGCATATATCCAACGGATATCACGTAATAAAATGCATGCCGTTTAATCTTTCTGAACTTACGCGAAATAGGTTTTTTTGTGACGCCACGCGTCACTCGCTAGGGTGTATCACGTTCCCTCAACAAAATACCGCTTAACCTCTTTGTGCTACGCAAAAACCATTGGTGGTTTTTAAAACCATTCTCCATTTCTTTCCATCATAACTCATGTTTTCTACATTCATTCGCTGCCCAGTTTTCTCCTGTCAACTCGTCCACATCATTTTATTTCAATTTTGTACAATTTTCTTGCCTTTTCACGATGATTCTGCTTTGAGCTCTCAGTAATTTTATTTTCCCTTTGACTCTTCTCAGGCCTGCCGCAATTCAATTACATAGTCTCTACACAATTGTGGTTGGATAGCGAATTTCAGGTTCACATTAATAATTTCATGTGCATTGATCCATTCAGTGATCGAATACCAATCTTCGATATATGCATATCCACACAAAACCCAACCAATAAAATAAGTATCTGTACTCTTTAAAACATTTAAACACTCATTCTCGTGAACTGTAGCTCGGATACACCATAATATTTCCAATTTCAATCTCTTCTCAGTCGATCTAATATCAGATTTATGCTTTATATATTTGTCATCCAACTTCATCTATTTTGATAATACTGCTAAGTGAATTCCTCTAAATTAGGGTATTCAATCAGACTCAAATCCAATCTGACACTGCTAATCACCTCTCTGTGTGTGGTTCTCCATCAAATTCTTCTTGAACTCATCTACATATCCATATTATGCAAATAATCTGATATATTTATAATTCAATCGCACCATATACTCAAAATAAACACAAAATGTGAGTTCTTTGTATTTATAATCAGATATCTACAAAGATTTTTTTCCCGGCCTAATATTCAAATCAATGGCCATTTCCTTCCCACTTCCTGTAGGCTTACAATCCAAGCTCTACTTTTCTAAATCCTACCCTCTACTCTCTACTATCTCCTTTTGCCTTGAGGCTTTACAGTTTATACAAAAAATTATGAACCAATTTATGTTTATATCCTCCATTATCTCAACAAAATCCTCCAAATCCTCTAAGTCCTAAAATCTATCCTTTATCCCTAAAAATCCTTTCAAACTCATAAAATCATGGAACCAATTCTACTTTAGGAATTAGAATCAAATTTCAAATCTCTCATTTCCTATGGAATCTCAACTATCCTACTTCCCTCATGTTCTCCAATCATTCGAGAACATTTACAAATTTCTCTCAATATTTAATTAATTCCTATTCTAAATTTCACTTAAAAACATTAATAATTACATAAGAAACCAATATTCTTTTGAAAACACAAGACCCCTATGTCTATTAAAATACAAAGGATTTTTTGAGCCTAATGCTCCTGCATCATCGATGAAGGGAAAGGGAAAATGGTATTTCTTTGGGCCCTTGTTAAGTTATTTATAGTCAACACTGATCTTCAAATTCCCATTCTTATTTGGGACTAAAACTAGAGGGGACACTCACTCACTATCTGAGATGAGGTATATGAACCCTGCATCCAACAACTTTTGTAATTCTTCCTTCACAATGTCCATAAGAGTTGGGTTCATTCTCCTCTGGCATTTGTACACGGGTTTTCATACGTCTTTGATGTAAATATGATAAGTACAAAGTGATGTATGCACCACTTTAATTTCTTTATAATCCCAAGAAAAAGCGTCTAAGTGTTCCCTCAGTATCTTGGAACTTGTTTGGCCGATTTAGAGGGGTTGATGTTTAAGGTTCTAGATGGGCCAAACTATTAGGGGAATTTTGAGGTCTAAAATGGGCCTCCTAAGGAAATTATAAAATAATAGTGGAAATATAAAATAATATTACATTACATCATCAAATTTTAGAGGGAAAAAAGAAAAAACTATATTTTCAACCTGAATTTTCAACTTATCTTCCTATGAGTTTACTCAAATTTTGAGCGATACCACTCGCTGGATACGTAATTTGATTCCTCATCCAAGGAGTACCCATGTTTCATACTTTTTATGGACCATGCTACACAAAAAATGAGAAATACATGAAAAACGTGATTGCAGTCACGATTTTTCATGTATTTCTCATTATTCGTGTAGTAGGGTCCATAAAAAGTATGCAACATGGGTACTAGATGGATGAGAAATTAAATTTTGAATCCAAAAAATACTCCCACTCGAAATTTGAGTAAAACCTTAGGGAGATAAGTTGAAAATACAAGTTGAAAAGGTAGTTTTGTTATTTTATTAATTTTTGATCTTTTTAATTTTTTACCCCAAAACTGGTGAATCAACCCTCATGGTTGACATAATCATATTGAATCCTATTGGTTATTATAAATTTTATTTTGGTTGTACGTTTTTCTTAGGAGGCCCATTTTAGACCTCAAAATTTCTCTAATGTCTACAACTTTGACATGTTCAGGACTTGATTCAACCGACCATAACTCAGTCCAGGGACTACTCCTAAATTATTTCACAATTTCATTAAGTGGGATGGAAATGGGAGGATGGTTATAAGGGATATGGTTAATTAGGTCATCTTCATCAGGTTTCCCCCCTCCTATAAAAATATCTAGGATGCAGATTAGGTAGGGGGTTGTGTGATACAATTCATCCTCTTCCTCATCTTCTAACCACAAGGGTGAACTATGTTCAATATAAGGTTAAGTAAGAGGATACAATACTAGTTGTTTGGATAAGGGTCCATTCTTAATAGTCATGTTCCAAACCCTACAACTAATATAGGCCTAAACAATGGCCAACCAAGGTCTTCCTAAGATAAAAGATGGCCATTAAAACTGGTTTTGGGTTGGAGAACCAAGAAATCAGTTGGATACTCCCTAGAGTCAATGGATACCATGACATATTATAAAATTCCCTCATGAGACATTATGGATCTATCTACAACAACAAAACTGTGGTGGTCTTCCTCAAAGCCTCTTGGAGATTTAGGTTTAGCATGGTGTCCTTAGTAATCACATTGATTGTAGCCCCAAGATAAATCAAATTATTAGGGACTATAATGCTTTTTAAATATAAATCTTCCGGGAAATCACATAATATATTTTTGGTTCCAAAATATATTATGTGATTTCCCGGAAAATTTATATTTAAAATGTTATGGATCACAGAAGCTTGCACTCTCGACTATAATGCTGTCAATGTGCACATCCACTATTGGGCTTCCAAAGTCTAGGTATTTTGGGAAGATCACTCTCCCGAGCATCAGATAAGATAGTTTCTGAATAACATTGATGGTGGGGGTGTCTCTTGTTTTTCTCCCAAGATTTTTGAAAAAATTCTCCTTGATAAGATTATTGTAGATGGGAACATCCTTAATAGCCTGGAGAAGGGGTATCTTGACACACAAGTTATTCAATTCTCCCAGAAGTTCAATCTCATTTGGGGTGTGTTGTCTATGGAAGATCAACCTTTAAGGGAAAAGGAGGTGGTTTCACTTAAGGAGAAATATATTACTTATCTTCTTCAATCTCTTGAGGTGGATAAGGTGGATGTTTATCTGGGAGAATTCTTCCATACTGAAGGTTGATATCCTAGATTTCCATAACATAATCAGGATAGGACATCTCCACTATAGACCTGTTGTTCTTTCTTGTTGTTTGGGTTCAGATTGGATTGAGCAAGCATTTGAGATAGCTTAAGTTGAGTGGGATGAGTGAGTTGTGGTTGAGGTTGGGGTGGAGGTAGTAAAGAAGGAGGTTGGTTGAATTGAGGCATCCACCCTTGTGATGGGTTTCCCCATTGAGGAGATTGGGGAGTAAATGGCTAAAGAGGATGGTTGACTGGTTGACGAGGATATGGAGGACCATCAGGCCAAGAGGGAGGTGTGGACCATTATGGATGAGTGGAAGAGTACAAATATTTCAAATGTGAATTTAGATTTGGATTGTAATAACAATGATGTGCACCTTGCATGCCTTATTGATATGGCTGAGGTTCTTGAGGTCACATTTGATTAATGAAGCAAAGTTTCTCGGACCCACCTTTTGCCCCTTGTATACAACATTTAGGCTTGGAAAAGAAGGTATTTTTTCTTTGCATGGTTTTCCTCATAGACTAAGCATATTTCTATGAAATTTAATGGGTATTCATTCCTAGGATGTATCTTAGTGCATCTAGGGTAGAAAATAGTTACAACCCTCTCTGCTTCCTCTCGCTTTCTCTTGATTTGGATGGTATCCATCTGTAATGAAAAGGTATGCAGAATTTCACTTTTGAAATCCTCCAACATGTTCCATATCTCATTTTTTATGGATTTTGTGGAGGGAGAGGAACTTACCAAGCCTTGACTAGCCCTACCCTTCTTCCTAGCATCTCTAGAGTGATTTTTTAGCACAGTTTTGATGTCATCATAGGATAATTGATAGATACCTCCCCCAGATATCATGTTTATGGTTTACAAAACTTCATCACTGATCCCTCAGAGAAGAAATAGCTTGAGTGACTAGAGATAAATGGTGCAGTTGGCCCTCCTACAATTAAATTGAAACATTTCCTCATAGTCCTCTAAGGATTCATCACGTCCCATGGTCATCCTAAAGATTTATTCCTTGGTTTATTTGGACCTACAGTAATCCCTGTAATTTATGTTGAAGGACTGTTAAATTTGGGCAAAGTAGTGATGTAGCCCCCATGAAGACTCATAAAGCAGCGCAGGGCTGCATATTTATGGGTAGAGGGGAACAACTTTAGTTTTTTTCATCAAAGGCCAGTCATAGGTTCTACAAAAAATAGAAAATTCAAAAATGAAGGTGTCAGGGTCCTCAGAGGTTAGTCCATGGAATTTTGGAAGGGAAGCATAGCTTATGTTCTTCATTCTAGCCTCTCCATTGGTTTATCTAATGGGAAAATCCCCATTGTTCCTATTTTAAGCAATTGCTTGGGTAGGTGAAGTAGATTCTTCTTCTTCCCTAATAGGTTCTTCAAAAATTTTAGGTTTATCACCTTAAGGGTCTTCTAACTCCCCTGTAGTTAGAGAGGGAATTTCACATTCACCAAAGAAGAGTGAAGGTTAACTTCTTGAGGGTGTGGGGGTTTTTGGTAAGAATTTTCCTTGATTATCCCTACTCCTATGAGGCATGAAAGAAAGCTTTTATTGGTTTTTTTTCACATTTTCAAAATTTAATTCAAAATAGAAATAATAAAAAAATTCTCAAGTCGAAATAATCATCTTATTAGAAACCTCCCTGGAAATGATGCCAAAAATTTGTGAGCCCTGGTGTTGCACCGAGTGTTTCAACTCCCAAGGGATCCTCAAATCTATTTATCAACCCAAGGTTTGTACAAAATTAGAGGTGACAATGCTATATGAAAAAAATATTGGATTCTACTCATTCCACCCTCAACTATGGCATTATATTAGATTTTCTAGAGGCCATCCCTCCTACTTTTCTACAAAGAACGTTATTGATGAAAATATAATTAAAAAACTGATTTTAAATAGGAAGCATAACTGCTACTTCTTCAATTCGTAGATGCTAACTAAATTTTAATGAAGGGGAAAGAAATATAATATATTTGTAGAAATAAGACTACTCTATGTTGAATCATTCATCAAACAAACCTCAAAAATACATGCATCGTCTATCTTTTCACTCTTGCTGACAAATAAAAAATTGAACTTATAAATTACTTGTAATTTGAAAAAATAATTCTACTATGTTTTTGTAGTGAGGAAAAGGAATGGTTGGGGTGGTCTAGGAGCCTCTCTTAGTCATAAAATTACAACTAAACGTCATTATTCATCCTAATTGAGCTAAAATTGAAGTAGGGGGAAAATATAGTGAAGGAAAGTGGTGTTACATGCATGCTACAAGAGGTTGTTGTAGGAGGTCTTGTAATGCTACAAGAGGGCTTCTGAGGGTGTTTTTAGGGTTGAGATGAAGTTTAAAAGGCATGAAGAGGTGGATTAAGGTTAGGGAGAGTGAAGGAATGTTGGGTAAGCCTCCTAGCCAAGTCTGAGACCTCTTAGAGGCCTATCTTGCACTAGGATAAATTCCCATAGTGTCCTAAATTGATAGGAAAAATGACTATGGAAAAAGAGGTTTAGAGAGGGGATTGTCAGATGAAAAGAGGTGATGGAGATGTCCAAAATGGGGGTGAAAGGAATTCCCTTCCCTTCAGATTAATGCAACCCTGCAATCAGTCAAACACATGAATCCATTGATCATTAATACAATAATAAGAACTATGATAAAAAATATGAGTGGAATTTAAATAGCATCTACTTTAGTCTCCTAAAATTACTCAAGTCACTGAACTAACTTATAAGCTACAGAAACAAATTATGTAGAAGGGAAACTAACATTCATCTATTTCCAAGAAATCATAAACGTAATATTTTTTACTAAGATTGAGGTTCCTTCCAACCATTCTCCCACAAGAGAGGTTATGCATAAGATCCAAATGGCAAGTTTTTTTTACAGCTTAACCTCTATTGAAATGAAATAAAACTATTAAATTCTTTGTCTAAAAACAAAACACAAATACAGAAGAGGGACCTAGGTCACTGGGTTCGACCATAACCCAAGGGTCTCATCCCACTAAACTAACTCATATGCAGATTAATAACCAACTTCTCATTACCATAAAGTAAGAGTCTTATACATCAGATAAAAGTTCAAAAATGATGTTGTCAAACCATGAGCTCAATAGCTACACCTAGCTGAGAAAAAAATTCAAATTCTAATGAGCTCTTCCTCTTGTTTACTAATAAAAAATGGTATTTGATATAAACTCCCTTCAAAATAAGATTTATTTCCTAATTGATCTCAAAAATGGTGGATCTTGTCCTTTTTTAGCTTCACTTACACTGGTGGTGGCTTGGCTACTAATGGATTCGAATTGATAAGATAGAATGCTGTGATCCCAAGCTAAGTTAGGCAGTTAAGGAGGTGGACAACCCCCCTAGATTCTCTCCTTTTTATCTCCATAGAGCCCCTGCATAGTAAATACCTCAAAAATTCTCCATTTTCCGGCAATTAAGCCACATTAGGCCACATACTATGACAAACACCCTTTACTCTTCTTATTGGGCATAATATAACAAAAAATGTGAATTAATGTGAGAAAAGGATATTTTTAAGGCTGGAGGATGGCATCATGATCTTCATATATGCCTTTTGATGGCACTCATCATTTGTATCGTGTGCCAAGTTGGCACCTCGGCATTGTGCCCCCGATAGTGAAAGTCCATGATGGTTTCCATGTGTCATTGTTTAAGAAGTATGTTAAAGATGTTGATCATGTGATTGACTGGTATGTATTGCAGGTGGATCTAGAAGCAGAATTTGAGTCGGAACCTCAACGTATTCGGTAGAGAAATATGTTCATGCTCCAAAACCAAGAAATTAAGCAGGTTAAAGTGAAATTGAAGCACTTTGGGCCTGATGAAGCTACATGGGAGATGGAGGATCAGATGTGGGTTGTGGATCCTTCTCTATTTGTTGGTTGAGTGAATTTTTTTGGTATGTGCTTTGGTGTGATGTTTCAGTATATGTGTGTATGTATATGGATGTAAATACCACCAAGAGTTGTGTTATCAAGATCCAGTAAGAGGTATGGGTGTCATTTCATTATGGTTGTTATGTTGTCATGTTGGTTTGCTTCTCAACAGGTTGATCATTGTAAATATTGCAATGAGTTAATATATAAAGCTCCATGGGACGCATCTTTTCTTTCAACAGTCTTGTTGGTTATAGGTGCCATTGAACACCGAGGATGGCTTTCCCCTAAGGGGGAGGGTTTTGTAACAACCCTGGTTAAAAATCAATGTAATAAAGTTAATAAAGGAAAAATAATAACCCTGGTCATAGGACCCATATTCCAAGTTGAATGTTGGGTAAAAAAATAGTGATGAGTACACTTGTGATTAATTAATGGCTATGGAAATTTGCAAAGTCAATGGAAAAGGCTTTGGAAAGGAAAAGTGCCATTTATTGGCAATTTATTTATGAAATAATGGAAAATAGGAGAAAAGGAAGGTGAAAGGTCACAAGTTTCATGTGAGAAGGAAAATAATGGAAAATTGATGAAAATAGAGGCCTCATTAATAAAAATGCTTCTCAGGATCACTTCATGGATTTTTTGTCTATTCAGTTTTTGGAGCTCTCATTCTATTCCCTCTCTCTCTCATACTCTTGGACACACAGAGTTTTCTTGGAGAACTCTTGAGGAGTGTGGAATACTTGGGATTTGGAGCAAAAAGGAAAAGGAATATTAGGAAAGAAAAAGAGGACATCGGGATCAAAAACTACAATGGGTTTTGCTTGTAGGTATCCAGTTACATGTAGGATTTCCTTACTACTTTTGGCATGCATGTCACATGAATGTGGTTTCTTGGTTATGATTTTTCATTGGCATGGAGGATTTCCTAGTTTGACATTGGCTTTTCCTAGCCTTACCATTTCCTGGATAACCATGGTGTTGTGGGTTTTTGTCCTTTTGTTTTATGTTTGGTTCTCGTGTTTCTAATTCCTATGGGTTGAGTTACTAATTCCTAGAAACCTTGGTTGTAACAACAATATGGAAGCCCTGTAATAGTTTGGGTTGAGTTACTAGCCCTAGAAGCCTTGGTTGGACAAATAATCTGGAAGCCCTTGGTGGGTTGAGTTACTAGTCCTGTAAACCCTGGTTGGACAAATGCTCTAGAAGCCCAACAATATTTGTGGGTTGATTTACTAGTCTTTGAAGCCCTATATGGAACAAACGCTCTAGATCCCAGGACATATTAGGTAGAGACATATCTAGTGACGGTTAGTGACGTTAGACCATGAGGTGGAATGTTTTCATTAGTCGCCTTGTTTCAATGTTTTTATCATTTATGGGAGTGTCATGAAGTTCTGGGTAGTGGCCTGAGACCCAACCCTGAATAGAATCGAGGGCCATTGATTTAAAAATTTTCTGGAAATGTCCATAGTCGCTAGCATGCCCTATTGTGAGAGCGATCAGAAGGCTCAATCGCATGAATGGATTTTCATGGGAGTAGCTAAGGGTCCATATCTCTAAAATGTCAAGTTGTTTCAGGGGTTGATCACCTGGAAGGGTTGGTTGGCTCTTGAAAGTTTTGTATCATGTGTGGAAGGTCAGATTGGTCTTATTATTTCAGTTCCACTTCCTTAATTTTACTTGGTAATTTGAGTCATATCATTGTAAATCTTCATCACATTTTTACCCCAGTGGAATAGTTAGCTTTGGTAAATTTGGGAGGAGGTTGTTAAAATTACATGTATTCATGGAGACCCATTGATATTCGTAGAAAAAAAAATTGAATCATTCAAACCCCCCTATACATCCTTCATGAGACATGCTCTAACCAAGGGATATCCACAATATCCATTCCATTTCTTTCCACCTTATTCATTATGACTACACTTCAACTCCTCAAGGTTTAATATCTAAATTAGCAACAAGTGGATTTCTCAAGGTTATTTTCCCCATGTCATTGTGTCTTCCTTCTTGTTGACATTAACTCTCATATTCTAGGAATAAAGTAGTATCTTGTTTCTCATTCTCATGACTAATTATGAACCTTGGATGGAACAATGAGAGACATTACCACTCACTAATTCTTTTAACCTACATGATGTTCAAATTTAACACTATTCTACATCTAGGTGAATCTTACCTTACGAAAAATATAGTTTCATGTATTTCTCGAACACACATTGGCTTGGTCGCCATACTTCAACCAATAGTTCACACATTTTTTGGTTATGCCAATTCCATAGGAGCATGTGCATCAACAATCTCTTCTATTATCATTGGTGCCCCTGTGGGTAATGCAATTATCTACTTTAGCATCAACAACTATGTTCACAACATCGTTGACAATATCTCTTGTGTAATAATATCACCATTATCATTAACAAGTCATGAGCACAATAATGGGACATTCCAACCTCATTTGTGTATTATATAGATTTCTTTCGGTGGGATGATTGTGTGGTAGATGGATTTCCCTCCCATGCATTTTTAGTCATTACAACTACAAAAAAAAAATGATGTGTTTATGTTATATGCTTGCCTCTAACCTCTTACATCAAGGGGAAATTGTTATCAGCTAAAAAATACCCATGCAAATATGGCAGTGATTGTCTCAAAATGTCAAAAATCAAGCAAAAAAAGGTTCTAAAAAGCTATTAACTAGTTGTGTAAATGTAGATTATGAATTCTCACAAATCAATTTTTAGTTGAAACATGTAAAACCACAATTTCAAATATGTTTAGAACCATGTGATTGTTTCCTTGACAATAGAATGGATCCATAGAAAATGACAGTCCAAGGATCAAGAAGAAAATAAAACATGATGATTTCTATCAAGGTACATTTACACGACTCAAATGGTTGAAAATCGAGTTTCTACATACTTGAAGGGAGTATAGGAGCCCCCAAGGACTTCTCATGTTCTCTCCAAGTGTGAGAATCCCACACAAAGATTAAAGCTCATTAATGGGACAATATTGGGATAGCATGAGTTTGTATTATAAATACCACAACCATTGGAACCATTTGAAAAGAAGAGAAGAGATATGTTATGTTGGAAAAATTGTCTTGAGTTTCCTCATTCAATTCTAGCACTCCTTTGGGAATTTTGGACATCTACCATTTGTGAAATTCATATCTTCTTGGGAGACAACACACTTATAAAGGGAGAAGAAGAGAACACTAATTTAGGAGATACCCAAGGGCTACACTAAATTCTTATTTCTTGTTGTGTCTCTAGAAGAGATCATGTTATCTTCTATCCATTGATAGTAAAAATTCTTTGCTTCCCATTTTATTCTTGTTGCGTTTTTTTAGTTTAATTGCTCACTCACTCATGATTGAATGGTTCATTTATAGTTTTTATTTATTTTTTTGTAACAACTACTAATCTCATGTGCAGGTAGCAATAGTTTGTGCATACCATGAAATTTGGACCTTCCTTTCAACAAAAACCACATAACAATAAGGATGAAGTTTATAATAATAATGAGAGTGAAGATGTGAAATATAATAATGATAATATAAAACTACTAATTATTGGATTTTTTTTTTTTTGGTAACCGAGAAGAACCGAGTAGCTAGCTTAACACATAGCTACCTGTATATGGGGAGCTACTATATGTCCTCCTCTGAGTAGCTTGGGTCACAACAGGAGGGATTTGAACCTGGGTTTACGATATGTCCTCCTCCTCATAACTTGGGTCACAACAGGGAGGATTTGAATATGGGTCTTTCCAACTTCAACGATTTCACATTTCTCGGATTAACCAATTGAGTTGCCCCCAACTAAATTACTAATTATTATTACTAGCAATTGCACAAGATGTTGCAAAAGAAACGCCTTAAGGCAATAACATATAGCACTAATTAACGCTTCCTTGACGACTATTAAAAGATAAAGAAATATCAACAAAAGTGAAGGACATGCTACAATAGAATCTTACTACAATATTGCTTCCTTGAGCCTCACAAATCACGATACTTGTGTTGAAGTTAAAGACCTTGTCTGATTATGCCAATTATGCCAACATGAATGCCTCGTAAATAAAGAAATAGATTGTAATTTGGTACCTTCCAAATTAGAGGTATTTTTAGTACAATTCTTCCATGTTTCTTCTTGATCACTTCCTCCTACTATAGGCAACCTTAATTAGTACAAAGAAATTTTTTTATAGTTTGAAACATGTGTCTACAAAGGTCTATAACAATTTTGTAAATAAATTTTGAATTTCTACATGAATTAATATCTACCCTTGAATAAAAATGCACATATCTCCAATCTAGAAATTGAACCCCATAATAGCATTAACTACACCTTTTTTTTTTATAGAAAATGCATGTGGAAATTTTACATAGTGACCTTTGTTGTCCCATGAGAATTTAGTGATTAGAAATTCCAAAATATTTTATGACATCCATCGATGCCCTTCCAAGGAAAAAGTGGTTGTGCTTTCTCAAGTACAAGACATTAGCTATGAAGTCAAACACATATTATTATACACCATAAAATCAAGCAGATATTAACACAAAGCATGCATAATATCCAAACCCTTCTCAAAACGTTTTGAAGCTAAACAAAATATACAATATGATAGTTTATAATCAATGAATAACTTCTCCCATGTGAACCCATAAAAATGTACACTTGCAGTCACATCATGAATATGAAACATGGTATATTCTTTGTATATACAACATAATTTGGTGCATTTTAGGGTTCAAAAGACATATAGAGTGAATATCAAGTCCAACACACTTAATATAAACTCATGATATATAAAAGGCATCTTGAGATATTCACATTCATTACTAATCGAGAATATGCAAATTCATTACTAACTGAGAATATGCACATTCATTACTAATCGAGAAGACACTTCGCACAAAATATCAAGAGAATCTCAAATATATACGATCACCTTTTCCAATCAACCTGAAAAAGGATTTCCCTTTTTGAAATAAAAATGACAAAATATCAACATTTAAAGAAATTTCTCCAAAGAAATATGAACAAAGATAAATCTCCAAATCATGAGAGAATTGACTTACTACCAATGCCAAGAGATCGCTCACTTTTATGTGCCTCCTTCTTGATTGAACTTGTGGCAACAATCTCTGAGTCCTTGGTGATATAAAATTGAGTTTCCCATTACGATTTGTTGCAAGAGATTTTCCCCATATTATAGGAGTTCCCTTCTCCTAAAAATCTAGATTCGACCTTCGAGAATGACCACGAAACTTTTCTTTTTCCAACTAAGTAATAATCATGTAACTTGGAATCGATGGAATGCTTGAGAAGCATGTTCAATATGCTCAATTTTAATAGATCCAAATGAAGTGTGTATTTTGGGTTCTTGCTTCTATAATGCTATTTTTCCTATCTTCCCTCCTTAATAGAAATTTATACCTAATAATAAAAGCATTGTGAGTTATACCAAACAAGTTATTTAAATTACCTTACCATTTAAAAAATATCCTCAATACTTTTACAACCCACCTAGGCATCCACTTTACACATACTAGGTTATTCTTAATTGATCAAGAGCATATAATTTTTAGGGCTTAATCATGATTCAAAACTCGGTCATCATCTCAAATCATTGCAACATTCGATATATCTCTTAGCTAATGTGATGTTTTATTTTTCACAATAATTCAAAACTCAGTTTTTATATTTCAATATTTACTTTCTTGATGTTTATTTTGAATAGGAACAATTGGTTTTACACTGTGATCTCCCTAACATGCATGGGGATTTCAAAAATTGGAGAGCAATTTGAGTGGCTATTGTTAGAATTTTTTTTATAATATAGAAAATTTGGATGGTATGTAAGCAATATGGATGCCATAATAGATATGTATTTTTAATTTTCAAATTTAATCTAGATACCAAAATTAGAAAGTTAATCAATTTGATTCTCCAATAGGAGGAATATAAGTATGTCATTGTATGATAAAAAATAAAGATAAGAATATTATCTATTACTAGGAATAGATTTGTGTGATTAACAAATTCTAAGATGTAATCCCTTTCAAAGTTCCTTATTATGTTTATGATTTTTTGTAGTCCATACTTATGGGATTTCAAAAATTGGAGAGCAACTTGAGCAGTTATTGTTATAAATTGTTTTATAATGTGGAAAATTTGGTTGGTCTATAGGGAATATGGATGCCATAATAGATATGTATTTTTCTTTTCAAAGTTAATCAATTTTTTGGTTCATTCTGCAATAGGAGGAAGGAATATATTACAAAGTTAATAAATTTTGTGGTTCATTCTGCAATAGGAGGAAGGAATATAAGGATGTCATTGTATGATAAAAAAGAATAGGGTAAGGATCTTATCTATTACTTTGAATAGATTTTTGTGATTGACAAATTCTAAGATGTAATCCCTTTCAAAGTTCCTTATTATGTTTATGATTTGTTGTATTCCATATACTATTGGTTATGGGTAGAGGAAACTTGAAGTCAATATGGACCTTATCTATTATTGTGAATAGATTTATGTGATTGAAAAATTATAAGATGTAATCCCTTTCAAAGTTCCTTATTATGTTTATGATTTGTTGAAGTCCATACTATTGGTTATGGGTAGAGAAATTGTAAATCATGCCAGTGAAAATCTATAAAACTATCACGAATTTCTTAAAAGTTAGAGAAATTAATCAATAACCCTAAAACAAGAAAAAACCCTAACTGAGTTAAAAATTAGATTTTCAAAATTCAAAAGGGCTTAACAATGAAGTAAAAAAACAACATGCCATATACGATAATCCAGAAAAGAATAATCTCCAAAAAGTGAATACCCACTATATCATATATAAATAAAAAACATGTCTTACCAACTTCTATCCATTAGCATTATTCTGAGGAGAATGGGCTCAGCTTTACTATCTACAATCTCCAATAAGCCCCACGGATATGGAGCGCTCTGCTATGTTAGTCAGGATACATAAAAGGGGTGTTTTTGCATGTGTGGGTTTCACAGCGCAAAAATATGAATTTAATTTTTTAATGTAGATTTAATTACCAATTTAACTATAAATTGTAAATCGTGCCAGTGAAAATCTATAAAACTGTTACCAATTTCTTAAAAGTTATCTGATAATTTGTTGAGAGAAATTAATCAATAGCTCTAAAACAGGAAAAAGCACAAACTGAGTTAAAAATCCGATTTTGTAACCAAAAAATTAAAAATTAAAAAAACTTAAAAAATATATATCCTTTCAATTCCTAAACGGCTTAACAATGAAGTAAAAAAACTGCATGCCATATACGAAACAGTGTGCTTGTACTTCAGAAAAGAATAATCTCCACAAAGTGAATACCTAAGGTATCATTTAGATAAAAAAACATGTTTGACCAACTGTTTTCCATTAGCATTATTCTGAGGAGAATGGGCTCGGCTTTACTTTCTACAATATCCAATAAGCCCTACGGAAATGGAGCGCTCTGCTATGTAAGCCATGATAGAGGAAATGGGTGTCTTTGCATGTGTGGGTTTTTTTTCTTCATTGTGTTATCCTCAGTTGAATTATAGAGGCCATGGCCTCAATATTTCATTCAGAATGCTACTGCTTTGGGATTGGGACAACAACCCAATAAATTAGATTTGCAGTTTGGGAATTGGAAGAAGAATGAAAGGTTTCTCTAAGGATATCTGAGATATGTATTTTCCTAGGCCAACCATTCTTTCTCGTACTCGCAAGAAACCTTATCATTTTATCAGATTGAAACTGAAATGTTCAAACTCTAAGCACAGGTCTCGTCAAACATATATGAATATCAAAAAGAATGACAATCTTCTTTTCTAAGATTTGTACGTTCAACAAAAGATACTTGCAGATTGAAACGCAGAATTTCGACCCAAGAGAGCCTGTGTTGTATTTCATAACAAGGTGGATGACATTAGTAATGTTTACTTAGTTAGTTAATTAGTTAATCTAGCGTAAATGAAAGATGCAATGGATCTAATGGCCTAAAAAATTTCAATCACTTAACATTTGATCCAATGGCGCAAATAGTGACACAGTGGTACCTAGGAAAGTTGTTTTCAAATAAGAACGCCTTAAGGCGTAAAAATAGTGACACAGTGGCAGCTAGGAAATTTGTTTTCAAATAAGAATTCCTTAAGGCATAATTAAGTAATTAAAGGTAGATTTAGTGTTATTTAAGAAATGAAAATTATGAGCATTCATAATTATTTCTCAAGATAAATCATGTCGTGTGAAACAATCTCGAAATAAGATAATGTCGTGTGAAATAAGATCACATATTTTAAAAAATTCCAATATTAATTTAATTTTTTATATATTAAGAAATACTACTCGTGAATAATAAAACAATTCTAAAATAAATAATATATAACAAGAAAACCATGTATTTTTGAAAAAATAAAATAGTTGTAACAAAAATAATATAGAATAAAAAAAAATATGTATATTTGGATGTATGAAAAACATATGTAACATAAATAATATATAACAAAAAAACCATGTATTTATGGAATAATAAAACAATTGTAACAAAAATAATATAGAACAAGAAAAACTATGTATATTTGGATGTATGAAAATTTCGATGCATTTTATTAAGTAAAATTTTAAAAGAAAAATGGTTATAAACATTTAAAAATAATTTTATTAAATAATTAGTTTAGATCTATATTATTTATGAGATGGATCAATTCTCTAGGCCATCTTAATTTTCCCCTTTAAATAAACTACATTCCACATGAATACCATGGGTCAATACCATAGGCTGTTTTTATAATTTATTATTATTATTATTTTATTATTTTTATTTCTTATTGTATCTTAACCTTGTTAAAATGTTCATTACATTACATCAATCTTTTTATTTAATTTACATTTATTTTTATTTTTGTGTAATTTGACATAGTCAAAATGTTAAACATGACATTACAACATTTCTATCATACTTTGTTGGAGAGCATGGTGACACAAAAATACTTATTAAAAAGAAAAAAACTAACATTATAAAAAACATATATAAAACTATTTGCTTGTGAATCTAATGGCTTAAAACTATTTACTTGTGAATCTAATGGCCTAAAACATTTCAATCATTTAACATTTGATCCAATAAATACAATGATAGCTAGAAAAATTATTTTCAAATAAAAACACCTTACAATGTAAATATAATATTTAAAAATAAATAATTATATATAATTCATTAATTTAATATATTTTCATATAAATATTTTACTTCTAAACAAAGAATATCTAATTTCTTTTAAAATACAATAAAATATATAAAAATTATAATAAAATAAATAAAACATAATATCATATTTTCAAAAATTAAATCTATCCTATTATTTAATATATCCAAGATTAAAATAAAGCTACATAAACTTTGCCTCGTGAGATGCTCTACAGGGCAGTGTATAAGTTCGTTGTTAGTGATAGCTATGCATCACTTCCCTGTTATTGAAAGCCACGTACGAGTTCACTCGTTATTGATAACCATGTAACAATTAGCTATTTTTTTGTTTTTCTCCGTTTGTAATAAATGAATAATTAATAAATATGATTGCTAGTTTACCATTTCATAAGATAAGAGTATGATCTGTGAAAAATGATATGCATCATAATTTTTTTTTTCTATGTTTGTAATAAATGAATAATTAATAAATATGATTTGCTAGTTTACAGGTAAGAGTATGATCATTGAAAAATGACATGCATGATAATTTTTTTTTCTATGTTTGTAATAAATGAATAACTAGCATTTGCACCAAGAGGTGCAAAGTAACGCCGAAGAGTGGGGAATGTGTTGAGGAATGTGGAAAACGCGAGTGGGGAATGTGTTGGGGAATGTGGGATACACAATTAGTATGAAAGACAAATCTTCCCTTAGTAAGGTTCACATAATCTATAATTCTAAATTTGTTGTTTAAGTCCATCTAAATATCTCAATTTTCATTGCATAATTACAATAAATGTATTGTAAAATCAAATAAAATTCAACCATAGTAATAGCACGAATATGAAACAAAACCTAAATGTAGTTTAGCTATACAACATGAAGCCATAGTAATAGCACAAATATGAAACAAAAACTAAATTAGAAGCACTAATATAAAACAAAAACTAAATTAGAAACAACTTGTAGTTTAGATATACAGCATGAAGTTAGATACATATATGAATGGTGCATATACAATTCTAATTTCATTATAAACCAAAGAATACTCTGCTATCATATATAAATCATTTTATATTATTTGCATATAAAGATTTATTCAAAGAATTATAAATATGTAATGAACAAAAAGGAAATAAATCCTTAATTATATGTAGGCTAGTGGAGATGAGGAGCAACCTAGTTTAGAAACTATTCATAAAAAAATTTATTATACAACAGTTAATTACAAATTTTCTGTATCATCCATCAAAATTCAGAGTACAAGGTACAAATATTAATTTTCTAAATAGACCGACCTGAAAGAAGTAAAATGGATCGTCAGAATTTCTAAGAGTCGCTTGCAAGGAATTACATAAAAGACTGAATTAAATAGAACCAACCTGCAAGTAGACATGCAAATCAAAATTAGTAAATTATATTGAAGAAACAAGAAGGGAAGAAACATAGAAAGTGTACAGATAATATTAAAATTAATACATGTGACATTTTTTCCAATTATAAAGTTATCTCTGTACAGATAATAAACAAAATTGTAAGCATGAGAAGACAAAAAGAACAAAATTAATTCTATTGTGTAATTGAATAAATAATTACGGAAAGTGTGTACAGACCTGAAGAGAGGCAAAATTAATTCTATTGTGTAATTGAATAAATAATTACGGAAAGTGTGTATAGCCCTGAAGAGAGGCGTGCACTGAGGTACTACGAGAAGAGTATACTATTAAAAGAATATCAAAATCTGGAAAATGATTTCCAAAATTAGTTCCATAATTCAAATATTATAAACGAAGAAATAAGTCAATTTTTTTGACATTAACGGTTATTTGGATTAAAGGGCGGCAAACCAGCTGCCGCGGGCTGGAACAATACAACTATGTCTGAAATTGAAATTCATGATACACAGAGAGGGATCTTGGCCCTTGTTACAGATAGAGAGATCGCCATGAATATCATGCCTCAAGAAGGCTAGATCCTCGACTGGATATGCTTTTAGATTGCAGCAGTAGTCTTGAATGTCCATTGTAGCCTGCGTTTCTTCCAGATTGCAGAAATAGGGTCAGATGTAGGCTTCTTTGATTCTTCCATGAGAGCTTGCGCTGGAGTATTAAAGCGACAGTGAATGCCCTTAGTGTGATCTGTGAGTCGGCCGGGTAATCTTGCGAGGCCCAACCCAAGGAAATAGTATTGCACCCTTACTGTAATGAAAATCCAATGCAATTTAACTTCACCCTTAGAATCGGACGTCATTGCCCGCCCATTTCTTGTTCGGCTATTGAGACAGCAAAAGACACAGATAGGAGGAAGGGCAATGAAGTGGAAATCCAAAAAGAAATCGGGATCAAAATCCATTGACTGCTTGAACTGGAGCGAGTCAACGGAACAGGGGATTGAATAAATTTGTAATACAGGTCGAACATCAGAAGATTAAGGAATGGAGCAAATGGACTCAACAGAGTTGACTAACAGGGATCTTCGACTGCAAATAGAGCCAAGATTGGCTTCCAGATTTGCTTGAGTATTCAGATGCCTTAGAATATGGAAAAAGGAAATTTTACGGAACTTGGCCAGAATTAGCTTGACTTTCTTGATTATGGGGGCTAAATGAACCTGCGATGGGTTCGATTGGAAATTCAGTGCTTGGATGATAAGCCTGGAGTCTCCAAAGACCGAAAGTGATAGGGAGTTCCTCTTGATAGCCAGCTTTAGCCCCTGCCACAGAGCCAGAGCCTCCGCTCTGTTATTAGTTTCGATGCCCAGCCCCCATTGATACCGCAACACAATTGAGCCACCAGGATTCAGGAAAACCCCACCACCGCCCGCAGCCCTAGGGTTGCCTTTAGAGGCCCGGTCGAAGAAGAGACAATGATCATCCAGCGCAGATCGCCACTTAATAGACTCCTGTTCTTCCAGTCGAATTTCCCAATTAGCATGGGCTATTGCTGGAGAAATTGGATTGTTCTTATAATTTGGAGCTAGTTCTTTGAGCCAATGCTCCTCCTCACTGTCCAAAGCTGCTTCGTTTCTTATTGTAGGTTTAGCTTCCAAAGACTCTCCCAATAGAGCTTTGATTTTAGTGGTGACTTTGGTAGGAGTAGAGATTTCATCCCTGAACAGCCTGTTGTTCCTCTCCAACCACAACTTCCAGCAAGTGAATTTAGGGATCCACATCCAGGCAGTCTTGAGAAGGCTTTTTTTAGTGAGACAGAACGGAGATAAATTGGCCCAGTTGTGGAGCAGATTTGGAATATTTCCCGAGAGCTCAACTTTGTCAGCCCCTGACATCAGGACCCCCCTCCAAACATCTTGGGCAAAGGGGCACAGTAACAACAGGTGGTTAGCTGTTTCTTCCTCCGACACACACATAGGGCACTTGGAGGGCCCTTCCATTCCACGTTTTCTCAGATTATCTCTTGTGAGGATGCTTTTATGAGCTAACGTCCAGAAGAAGAAGTCAATTTTGGGGAGCGAGGGGAAGGCCCAAATAAATTTCCATTGAGTTGGATCAGGAGGGACATTAGGAACAACCATCATACTTTTGTAACCTTCTGAGACTGAGAAAGATCTTGAGAGGGAGCCCCACCCTCGTTTGTCCTTAGCTTTTGCCTTTGTAGGGGATTTTCCTTGGAGCTTATCTAAGAGTAACGAAGCTTCTACTTGCAGCCAGTGGGGAACCTCTCCCAGATTCCATCTGTCCCACAATCTTCCAGCATCATCCGTCCAGATGGAAATGTCCCACAGGGTTTTCATATTGTTGGTCTGTAGCCAAATTTTAATATTTGCAAGACCTTCTACTTGGTTCAAAGGCTGGTCACCAAGGATCGAATCTTCCCAGATTCTGATTTTTTTCCCATTACCTGGAATCCAGTAAAGATTGTGACTGAAGTGCTCCATAGCAGAAAGACAAAGTTTGAAAACCGGAGATCCTTTGGTGGATTTTGGAGGCTGATCCAAACACCGCAAACGCTGTCCATGGAAATATTTCTTCCACAGGACTCTCTTACTCCAACTAGAATTCCCAGCAACAATGTTCCACCGGATTTTGGATCCCAGAGCGAGGTTTTGGGCAGCCAGATCTCTCATTTGAAGACCGCCTTCCAAGATTGGCCTCTTAATAGTGTCCCATTTAACTAAGTGGAGCCTTCTTTCATTATTTTCCCCCCCTTCCCATAGAAATCTTCGCAACAGACTATCCATTTTACTGAGGAAGGTTTTGGGGGCAAGCATAATGGATTGTTGATATAGAGGCATACTTATGAGAACAGATTTCATGAGGATAACCTTCCCAGCGGAGTTCAACCAAGAGGCTCCCCAAGCTTGAATTCTAAGCTTTAGCTTGTCTAGCAGGGGCATCCAGTGGGCAACTTTAGGTATGGACTTGAAGATTGGAATCCCCGGATATTTAAATGACTCCCAAGTCCGAATTCCTTTCATTTCTAAGAGCCTGGCTATGTCAGTCAGATCCTTCACTGAGCAGTTCCAGCCGTAGATTGTGCTTTTTAAATAGTTAATCTTGCTGCCCGAGACCTCCTTATAAATGTCCAACTCCTTCTTAAAGGATCTTGCAGAGTTTTTGCTCGCTCCTTCGAGCAGCAGGGTATCATCGGCGAACTGGGCATGATTTATGTCTTTAACATTGTGAACCATTCTAAGGCCTGGCAGAGTTTGGATCTGTTGACTGTAGTCCAGTTGGAAGCTGAGCACAGAGGCTTGAATAGCATAGAGGAGCGGGGACAACGGGCAACCTTGTCTTAAACCCCTTGAGGCCTGGAAAAAATCTGTTGATCGACCATTAACCAGCGGCGCAATCCAAGGGGAGGCAATGCAGGCTTTCACCCAATTTATGAAGATTATTGAGAAGCCCAATTTCTTCATCACAGCAAACAGAAAATCATGTCTCACCCTATCAAAGGCATTTGCCAGATCGAGCTTTATCACCATTCCTTTCTCTTTTCGATGGCAGCTTGAATGAACTGCTTCTTGCACCAGCACAATATTGTCCATAATCTTTCTCCCTTTGATGAAACCTCCTTGATTTTCCGGGATGATGTCCGACAAAATATTCTTGAGGCGGTTGGCTATTATTTTGGTAATCAGTTTATTACTAGTATTACACAAAGAGATGGGACGAAATCTACTAAAATCGGAAGCTCCTTTCTCTTTCGGAATCAAGGCAAGGAAGGCCGAGTTGATGCTGCCTCCAATCTTGGTACATGATTGAGATTTCCTGACCATTCTCAGAAGGTCTTTATTGATTGTTGACCAGCAAGACTGAAAAAACCTAGCTGTGAACCCATCAGGCCCAGGAGCTTTATCCGGCTCCATGCAATCCAAAGCCTTCTTGAGCTCAACCAAACTGATCGGAGCAGTCAGCATAGTGTTAACAGAATCTTGAACACAGTGAGGAATTAGATCAAACGGGTAGGCATGAGAGTCAATAGGAGGGTCTTCAGGCGCCGAATAAAGCTCTTTGAAAAAAGTGAAGGCAGCTCTCTTGATGCCTTCAGAATATTTAACCACAACGTCTTGGGAGCGAATTTCTGAAATAGTTTTGAAATGCTTGCGGGCTTCGGCTTGCTTATGGAAAAAGCTGGTGTTTTTATCGCCGGCCTGTAACCATAAATTTCTGGATTTTTGTCTCTAGTACTCCTCTTCATCCCTATTAGCTCTATGGAGGGATTTTTGCAATTCAACTTCTTTTTGAAGCAGACTTTGAGTAACAGCAGAATTCTCCATTGCTGTTTGGTGGACAGCAAGGCTTTCTAAGGACTCTTTTCTCTTGGCAGTGGGAGTTTTCAGAGTTTTAGCCCACTCCTTGAGCCTTCTTTTAAGACCCCTTAATTTTTCTTCCCACACATAGAATGGGGATCCCAGGACATGTCGATTCCAAGCTTCTGAAACCACCTCATGGAAACCATCTTGCTGAATCCACAGAGGACTGAATTTAAAAGGAATGGGACCTAGGTTTCCATCCATGGAGAGCTCGAGGCTAATGGGTTTATGATCAGAAGTGCAGTTTGGAAGGATTTTAGAAGAGGCCATTAGACCACATGTAAGGAAAGAGGTTTGGACGAGGAACCTGTCCAAACGAGTAGCTATGTGGTTGGGCCCTAATCTTTTGTTAGACCAAGTGTATTTCCCAGATGAGGGCTTGATATCCTCCAGATCCCAACCCAGCATTATGTCTTCAACCCATTCTCTAGCTGGGTCCCTGACTAGGGAACCCCCCTTTTTCTCTTCTATGGCCAGAGTAACATTCAGATCTCCTGCAAGAATGATGTTTTCTGGATTGTGCAGTAAAAGAAAGGACTGGAGCGAGTCCCAGCATATTTTTTTTTCAGCTGGTAAGACCGGAGCATAAAGATTGAAGATACTTACTTGTTGACCAGAATCTTTGTGGAGGAGCTCAGTGAAAATCCAGTGAGGGCAACTTTCTTCGTGAATCAAGTCATATTTGGAGCTGTCCCAGAAGGAGGCAATCTCGCCAGAGGCGCCTCTTGCACTGACAACTCTTCCGAGACCTTTATGCCAGAATGCTTTGCTAGCTTGGAGGAGCAGAATATCCTCCAGCTTTGTCTCCTGGATGAGAAAGATTTCAGGCGAATGCATCCTCACAATGTCTTTCAGGGCTTCTTCTTTCAGCCTGCTGCCTAACCCTCTGCAGTTCCAGGAGACGTACTTCATTATTTACTGGCTTGGGAGGATGTGGCTCCTTTTGGAGCCCTGCTGTGCTTGCGCCCGGATCTGGTGTTCATCATTCCTTTGAGAGTTTTCTAGGAGCCTTGGAGTACATCCAGATAAGTTTTTTCCTCTCTTTGTTTCTTCTTGGATTTCCGACCCCTGGCCGACTTGATAGGAGTGATTTGCGAACTGTTTGATTCGGAGTCTCTCTCTTCTGATTCTCCCCCAGAATCAGAGGCTAGACTGATGTGCTCCTCTTTGCCTTCGTTTCCCCCTTGATCAGCATCTGCTAGAGGGACAGTTATTTCTTCTTCGGTTTCTTTCATTTTCTTCGACTGATCTTCAGTGTCTTCGTGGAGCTCTATGGCATCCACCTTTTCGCCTGAGGAGGGGCCATCTTTTGAAGCTGGTTTGGTCTTTGAATTGGTCTGGGGTTTCCCCATAGGCCCAGATTTTTTCTGATCAGTAGGCTTTAAGACAACCTTGCCCTTTTTTATCTCTTTCCATCCTTCTTCTTCCACCTTGTCTTCTGATGGGGCTTTAGGACAGTTTCGTTGGAAGTGACCATGCTCATGGCAGGTTCTGCACTTAAAAGGCAGTTGTTCGTAGTCCAGTTTCTGGAAGTGATGCCAATATCCAACTGTAATTTTAACGGCTTCAGGCAGACTAGCTTCCAAGTCTACTTCCACGCAAATTCTTGCGCAGGTGTATTGGCCCTTGTTATTAGCTTTGTCAATGAATCGGCCCAGCCCGTTTCCAATCTTTTGCAGGGAGTGAAAGCTCCAGCAGTGAATCGGCAGGTTGGGGAGCTGGACCCAAACAGGAACCTCCTTTGGGACGTCGAATGAAGGATCGAAGTCAGGGCTCCATTTATTCAGGTAAAGGCCTTGATTTCCCATGAAATACGAACCATTTCTGAACACCAGATCTCGGTCTTCCTTGGTAGTGAATTCGAAAATGAAATAGCCTCTACCGACAACATAAAAAATCACGTTGTTTGTCAGCTGAGGCCTCCAGTTTCGTTGAACCCAGTCATCAGTGGATTTTTTTGATGGCCATCGACCCATAAATTGCCCGACCAAACCTCTGTTAGCCAAGGCAAGAGCGATTTTGATCGGTTGTTCTTCAGGTAGAGAAATCTCTGGGATCTCTTCTAGTTTTTTGATGAACTTCGAAACGTCAGGATTTGGACGTTTTTTCCCTTTCTGCGATAATATATTTCTAAAGGCTTCCGCATTAGAAGACAGAGGGGTGGGAGAGGGCTCCCCACCCCCTGGCGCACCCATGGCGGCACAGACCAGCTATCCCAGAACGACCTAATCGGCGCTGCGAGAGAAGGCGTTGGCGCGTAGTTTTCGGAGTAGGTGACTAGGGTTGTTTTTCACTTAAATTTCATAAATATGAGTGGGGTAATTATATTATTAATTATTTCTAATTTCAAAATTTTCAATTAAAAACATTGTTATTGAAAAAATAAGCGGTACATTTGCAATGTGTAATGAGGAATCCCAAGTGTATATCATCTCATACCCATATTATATCCTATCACAAGGCTAGATATTAACCCAGCGTATATCTGTGAATTATAACACATCTTCGGGAGTTTTTATAAACAACATTTCGATTTGGCAGCCCATTTTCCGATGCCTTTCTCAAAATGACAAGCATAATTACTCAATTGATAATATATGGTAAAACCGAGACTATATAGCAGAGGAATTTCAATGTGAAAAATTGAATTGGAGATAAAATAGAGAAAACCCATAATTGATAAATTCGGAAAATAAAATCCAATGCCAGAAACATAGAGAATTACCAGGTGGAAATTCAGAGACTAATATATATATTCTGAATGAAAATGACAAAAAATAGAACATAGGATAGGGTTATAAATTGAATGATCTTACAGGTGTTACGAACGCCCAAAACTGAAATGGAGGGCATCCGCTGGATTCATTCAGAGTATGTGGTCTCGAATGTTAATTGAACTAGAATTAGTATCGAATCCCCAAACAACGTATTCATTCGAAGTGACAAAGTCGATAATCCAACCAATACTATCACAAGAATACCAATATCACGCACAGTGATTGAAAGTATAATGAGTCATTTTCATAACAAATTGGAAGAAATCAAAATGATGGAGACATTGGTCAATAGACTCATGGCTTCACAACTAAAATAGAAATTCGGTAATCCCACTATAATTATGTAAATTGGGGAAAAATCCCAATTCGAAACAGAGAAAGGAATTTAATAATGGAAAGACTCTGAAAAAATTATATTTCATTAAACAGAAGTACAAAGTCTCTCAAATTCACAAGTATTAAAACCTGTTACGAATTTGGGGAAAGTATAAAATAGAAACCATTCCATAAATTATAAAAGTCAATGGTAAACATCGAAGAATAATAGGCTCAATGTAAAAACTACTAATAATTTCTAGAAGGGTAGGAGGCAGAACTACCTTAACTCATTTAGCTAGCCGTGTGTATTACCCTAAGATATGAAGGAGGGTCGAAAGGGTTGTGATACTCATATCATCAGAAATAAAATTACGAATTTCTCAGAGTTGTAATCAATTAACCGTGAAGACAAAACGGAAAAAAATGCATAAAAATAATACCTGGAATGAAGGGTTATTACCTGTAATCTCCATTTATGAATGTTGGAAGTTGAGGAAAACTGAAATGCTTCCATACTGCTTCCAGAAACGAGATCTCCAAGTTTTTACCTCGCAGCTGCACCAATATATGACGTGAATTACATCTGAATCCGCCTTCGGCTTGCAACCGTCAGAGGCTTAATACGGCAGCAAGAAGTAAGATGACTCCTCGGCGCTGGGCACGTGCACCACACTCCAGTATTGCTGCAGATACCATAAGGGGCACAGTAGTTCTGAAAGCGGTATATACCATTGAAGCACAGTCAATTTCAACGACCTTTGCATATAAAGCAAATCTGTGCAGAAATCGCCAGAAAGGTGGAGCAAATTTGTGGAGAAATCTCCAGCAAATCCGTGGAGAATAATTGCATGTATCTCTCTCTAAGCCTTCGACGTTCTCAGGGAATTTTTGCGCGTAAAATCTCTAGGTTCCAACTTCCGGCTTCTGTATGCCCGCTGCCTATGCCCTTGCTCAAAGCTATTATGACTTCCGACTTCTGTATGCCTGCTGCCTCTGTCCTTGCTCAATGCTCTTCTGACTTCCTGCTTCTGTATGCCTGTTGCCCATGGCCTTTTCTCTATTCTCCCCACGGAAGCCATTGCAATGACTCTATTACTTCTTGTTTCTACTTCCACCGCTATGAACGGCATTCAGACGCAGATATTGGGGACCATTGCCAGTCGGTGTGTTTGCCTTTTTTTATTCTCCCCTGTTCCACACAAATGGATAATATAACGTTATTTGATTTTCAGTATATACCCTTAAAATTCCAAGGGTGGCCATTATCTTCATGGAAATGGATTACCGTGCCAGACAAATTTTCCAGTGTCCCCATGTGATCGAGAAAACAACGAATTTTTTGTGACGCCTGTGACAAATTTCTGTACTAAAATCATCTCGCATTTATTATGCATTAATTAGGATTAAAAAATAGCGCAAACAGTGAATCTGCACATGGTGGTCATTTCGTCTCTCGCAAATGGTGGGTGCCGGGTGGACTTTGTTTGATGTTTTGTATCGAAATTCATGTCCACCTGTCAACGTGTTTGACATTACGTGTTTCATTCGATCTTTGGATGTCAGAACACCATCTTTTTCCCCTGTCATAAATTCAAACTGACTTTAAAGTACCTAACGTGTCGTGAAATTGGCAACAAGTCCTTAAAATCACTCAATAATCTGACCAATAATTTGATGCTACATGTTTAAATTTTAGTGGTTGGAAAGGCAATAAGAAAAGCTTTTCATTGGTTTGGGTGAACAGTGTCTACTCACCCAAAGCCAGCAAAGAAAATGCCTCCAGTGTAATTAATAAATAAATAAATATGATTGCTAGTTTACCATCTTATAAAATAAGAATATCATCAGTGAAAAATCACATCCATGACAGCCATGAATAGACCTATATCAACCCATTTGATTTATTCCAGTGACCAGAATAGACATATATCAACCACATTTGATTTAGACATATGTCAACCACATTTGATTTATCCCAGTGACCAGCTACCACACGGCAAATCAACCATTTCCAGTGCACGGCATGTCCACACTTCACAACTGTAGATGTGGTGAAATAATCCTCCCACAGAGACGCTTGCATTATGATTGTAAAAAAGGTTAAGCGAAACTCTATCTCTCTTCCTCTGTCCTTCAAAAATATTTCAAAAATATTAAAAAAGGAACCGCCAATTGCTTCTGAAAATGGCCGCTGAAACCATCAATGATAAAGCTTGTCAAGCATCTTCTACTTTCTGCGTGACGGGAGGGACAGGTTTCGTGGCCTCCTGGCTCGTCAAGCGTTTACTCCACAAGGGTTACACTGTCCATGCTACGACGCGCCACCCAGGTTTGCATCTCCTCTTATCCACAAAACTTTTTTCTGCCCCTTTTTTTCAGTACGTTTAACAAGTATATCAGTTGGTGAACGGACAGAGAACGAAACGAGGGTGCGCCATCTCCTGGACATTCCCGGGGCTGCGGAACGGCTCAAACTCTTCAGAGCGGAGCTATTGGAAGACGGCAGTTTCGACGCCGCCGTCGCCGGCTGCCACGGAGTTTTTCACGTAGCATCTCCTGTCGATTTGGCACCCAAAGATGCAGAGGTAAAGCCCTCTAATATATCTCCGTTTATGTTTCAAAATTCATGGTACCAAACACACCGAAATGTTGATATATATATATATATATATATATATATATATATATATATATATATATAATTCGTGTTCCGGCAGAACGATGTGATAAGGCCGGCCGTAGAGGGAACGCTGAGTGTTCTGAGGGCGTGCACCAAGGCCCAAACCGTGAAGCGCGTCGTGGTTACATCGTCTGCAGCTACGTTTATGACAAACGAGTCAGTGGAGCCGAATCTGACCGTTGACGAATCTTGCTGGACAGAAGTTGATTCCCTCCGGACTAAAAAGCCTCCTTCCTGGGTGGGTAACGAGTGTATACATACATACACCAAACTTTTAAAATATAACTTACAAGGCTACAAGATCTCGAAATTTTTTATTCTATGACCTAAGAGACTTCATTTATTTGATGGTGCAGGAATATGCGGTTTCCAAGATTCTGGCAGAGCAAGCAGCTCTCCAATACGGAAAGGATTACGATTTGGATGTGGTGACCGTCGTCCCTGTGCTTGTAGTCGGCTCTTCCATTACCCCAGAAGTTCCAGACAGTGTTCAGGCGGCCCTCTCTCTCATCACTGGCGTCCCATACCTGTTGCAGCTCTTGAAGGGCTTCCAGATGTTAGCGGGGTGTATTCCACTAATACACGTGGACGACCTCTCGAGCGCTCATATTTTCTTGATGGAGAACCCCGCTGCAGAGGGCCGCTACATCTGCTCCTCAATCAACACCTCCGTTCCACACCTTGCACGCTACCTGTCAAAACGCTATCCGCAGTACAATGTGCCAACCCAGTAAGCATCATTATCCGTATTCTATCGCTTTCTATCGACTAGATATGTATGTATATACCCGTATTGATCAATATAATGTTTGTGCGCACTGTGTATACGTCCAGGTTTGTGGATGTGCCAGAGACCCCAAAGGTGAACATTTCATCGAAGAAATTGGTGGAGAGTGGTTTCTCCTTCAAATTTGGCATTGATGAAATCTACGATGACTCCGTGGAATACTTGAAGAGCAAGGGGTTGATTAATTAGGAAGGGAATACCACTAAACCCAAAGAGCGATGAGCGATAGCAATAAAATCGCGATTTGATTTGTTTGGGTATCTGATGATTTGGTTTTTTTTTTTTTTCAATGCAAAAAATATCTGGTTTATATGATGTACTAATAATTTTTTTTTTTCCTATTCCATGTTGTTACATATATTTCATATCAATCTGTTCAAAATCACATCATTTTCATCATTTACATAATATATCTTTTCCTCGACATAAATCCCACCCTCGACTAATTACCGTGCTGTGTAATAGGTTCGCTCACAGACAAAAGGAAGCTGATTTGACTTTGTATCTTATTTGAAGTACATTTTATTAAAAGTCAAATTGACCGAGGGAATTTGAGGTAGCTAAGAACTCTTTTTAATATTTTATACAACTAGACAATCTTATCTAGTTATCACACTAATCAGAGTCCTGTGATGGACCAGAACTATTCGTTGTTGTTGATGGTAAGCACAGGATTATATTCTCATGTCGAAAGTGAAAACATTTTCTCGAGTGTATTTTCTCAACTTTCGTTAATTAAATCTGGTTAATCAATTTGATTTTTATTTGGTGTTTTTTTAACTATGTTATGTTTTATGGTTTTTTTAATAGAAAGGGTAAGTATACATGGATTCAGCATGAAAATTTTATTGATTTTATATATTAAATTTTGAAAAAAATAGAAAAAATATATGTGATAATCTCTTAAAAATTTAAAATAGTTATACTTTAATTAAATTCGACTTTTTCATTACATATAATTTATTTTAATTAATTGTTGTTGAATTTAGTATATTAGAAATTTATTTATTATAAAATAATAAGAGTTAAATTTTATAGTAAATATTTAGTTTTTCCTAAATAATGAAGATTTTAAAATATATATATTTTAAACTAATTTATTCAATTTTCCCAAAGGATGATAGTTTTCATTTAATTTTAGATAATCTAATTTAATATTTTCAAGAATTTAATGTTTTTAAGAATGAATTTAATGTTTAAAAGAATTAAAAGTGATTTAAACATTGTGATTGGAACACTATATAAAGGAAATGTAATTTAACTAAGATTGTAATTAGATGTCAACTTTATCATTCTAGATCTATTTTAATGTGAGATTTATAAGTGTAAAGAGGATCAAATTTATCTAGGTGCAAACCTCCAATGTAAAATTTGAGGAAATGTAAAGATTTGATCTCTCTTGGCGCTGGGTTAAGATGGATCTAGGCTTATTTCAATCATGTATGGTCACACAAAGTTTATTACACATCTAATTATTGTGATCATTTACCTCATTTAGAGAGAGTTAATAACTTGAATGGTGAAATAAAAAATTGTGAATGCAAAGTGATAATGTAATAGTGTTGAATGATATAAAATATGAATAATTCTCATGTGATTTCCCGAAAGATTTTTAATCTAATATGAATGTAGTTAATTACACATGGTCTTCATTGTGATCATTCTCAAACTATTTTATTCTATTATTTTTATTGTCAGGTTTGTTAGTTTTCTCAGATTTTCATAAAAATCATATGAAAAGGGTGGTTGAAATTGTAGACCATTTAAACGTTTAACTTGAACTATTGCAGTAAACATCATACCTTATCTCTCTTGCTCTCCAATATTAATTAGTAGTTTTTTCCAATGTCAATCATTGTGACTTCTGGAGTCTTAGAACAGTTTCAATGATATTTGTTTTCTATTACCTCATCTGAAGGCAAAGTAACCAGTAATGTTGAATGCTGAAAAGTGGGAATAATAAGAATGAAGTTAATTACAAATAGGTTATAGTTCCAAGAAGAAAACATTCCTGGTAGGTGAACATTTTATTTAAGATGAAAATTCAAGTATTTTATTTATGGTTGAATTATTGTAACATATAAATTAATGCACATCGCCACTAATTTTTAGGGCTTACATGTATTCAAACACTATTAATTTAATTAATTTGAAATTAATGTACAACATACGTCTAGTTACATCATATTAGAAATCAACATCTAGATTGAGATCAATTCATTAGTGCAAGTAATCAAATAGGATTAGAAATCAACATATACACTGAAAATAATGCATCTCGTGCAAATAATCAAATAGGATTAGAAATCAATGAATCTTCAGCAAGGAGCCAAATAGGATTAGAAAACAAATAGGATTAGAAATCAACAACTACAAAGAAATCAATGCATTAAGTGCCAATCAAATATGAATAGGAATCAACACATACACTAAAATAATTGCATCAATTTCAGTGAAAGACCAAAATAGTCACGACGTTATAAATCAAACTTCATTTACCCTTTGTAAAATCCTTACTTCGTCTTCTTTTATGGTTAATAATGTTCAATAATATAATACTATATAATATATGTATTTTTCTTGATGTGTCTCTTTCTTCGTCCCTCTTTCTACCCCCTTCATTTTTGTGTCTATCTCCCTCCTCTCTCTTTCTCTCTAACTCCTTCTCTCTCTCTCTCTCTCACCAACTTCCCAAGGTTGAAATTAGGATTGGAGAAAGGTAACCATAGATCAAACTTTAGGTCAGGTAGCTAGCTCTACCTGGACTAGAGAGGGCTCTCTCTTTGTCACTTTAAACATGCAAATGAATGGCTAAGTATGTAATGATTTTAGGCTAGGTATGTAAGCACAAATAAGTATAATTTGTTTGATGTTTTGAATGTTAGATAGAAAATTCAGTGAATGGATGTATATAAGGCTTTTAGATCTGAAACTTCAAGGTGAACCTGCAGAGAATATGTGAGGAAAGATAAGTAGTTTGACAACATATTAATCAGTCATTGAGTATGAGATGAAAATGGAGTAGATTTTTAATCAACACTGAGGTGAATTCATTTAATTAAGAAGAAAATAAACATAATATGGTGAATCTCGTCTAAAACAGAGCATGCATAAACATGAATTTTTCTCTCAAACTTACAATATAGACATATATGAAGAAGTAGACATGACCTTAAGCATAAAATGATAAACATACATGAGAGACACATATTATCCAAAGCATACCACAAGTATCTCAACAAAATTCCTAAAAATTTGTCCCTGATTTCATTCCACGGGTTGATTATAAGAGCTCCACTGCAATATGAGACTATCCAACCCCAAAAAATACTAAAGAGAGTATACATATAGAAAACACAGACTATGACACCTCATCAGGTCGAAATCCCATCCAAAATGGATCATAAATACAAAATATGAGTCATTTCCTAGTTTCTAGGGGGGTTAGAAACCATTCCATGAATTTTAGCTATAAGCTAGGAGTGTTTCTCCCTTACATTAATTACAAATTCCTTCATGATAGGAAGCCAAAACCAACCTAATAAATCTAATGACAACTCAAAGGAAATCATTGCCTCAAATTTGTGACCATTTCTGAGCTTGACAAGTGTCCTGAGGAATCCAATGTTGATTTTGACAATTCTAACTCAAGATTTAAAAAAACAATTTGCAGAAGTGTAACAGAACTTTGGAGGCACTTTTAAGAGTCCAAATCCACTTCGGAAATAATGGTGAACTAGCCTTGTGTGAAAATTTTCCAAAACATCTTGAATTTTGCAAAATGGACCATGGGAAGGCCTTCAAAAATCCATCCTCCTAGGGTTACTCCAAAATCTTAACAAAGTGTTCCAGAAGTGTAACAAAGCCCTTTGAGAGGGATTTTGTAGGTCTTCCCAGAGGAGTTTGGGGCTGAAAGTGGTATGGTTGGAAATATGACTGCTACAAAATAGAGTCATTAAGCACTGCAAACCCCAGTTCCAAACCCCTGAAAAGTCAATTTGAAGATTACTTGTCCAGAATTGCAGAACATGACCTGAAGCAAGTGTATTGTTGGAATTTATCTCAAACCATAATGCCTGTGCATAAAATAAAGGATTTTTTTGTTCTTTGGCCTATGATTGACAAAAACCTCTCTCACTTTTGTAAAATTCATCTCCATTACTTCATAAACTGATTTTGAAGCCAAATTGTCCCTATGTGCAATGTAAACCTGACAAATGACCGTGAAGCTCTAAGAATGATGCCATGGGTCTGAGTTGGCTCAAACCTGGAATGGTGACGTCCCTTGTAGCTCTTCTTATCACTCTTCATCTTGTTTATCACTAAAAGGATGAAAACCTTAGTTTTTTGGTGGAATGAGTGAATGAATGGAAACCTAGAAAAACATATTGTAGGAAATTGTGAGTTTGGTGGATGAAATGGAGGGCCTTGGGGTTAAGTAAAAATTCTGATAAAAATTTAGTGGATAGGGTAGTGTCTTAACTCAACAATGAAAGTGGAATGAATGGAAATGGATAAGTTTAGGGTTTTCAAAACCTCAAAACACAGGAAATTCCCAATTTTGACTATGGAAAAAACTTGTGAAAAAGTGTTTTTGATGTTTGAGAGCCATGGGGCTAAGTAAAAATTTTGATAAAATTGTAGTGAGGAGTTTGGCACCTTAGCTCCATTGTGCAAGTGGAATGAGGGGAAATGGATTGGTTTAGGGCAATCAAAAGCCTAAAATACAGTCAATGCCCAATTTTGACTGTTCTCACTGTGTTGAAAAGCTAGAATGAGGGTTTGATTGTGTTAAACATGTTAGGGGTAGTGGTGTAGGTAATAGGAGTGTATAGATGGAGTATAGGAATGTATGAGTCATCGTTTACGGTTTATGTGATGGGGTTAGGGTTTAGTCAATGGGTAGGTTTCGGGTTTGACAAAATAATTTTTTTTATATGTATGGTAGTGACAAATGGAAACAACATTAAATGAGCATGAAATGTATCAAAGTATTCATCATTCAATCTAAACACCAACAAAGGATGGAGGTTTAAATTTTAACGAGGTCACACAAATGAATGGAGCTCAAGCTTTGAAATGGTTGGAGGGTTCCCAAGCTCAAAAAATTGGAAATTGCCACCTTACAAGAGCGTAACACTACCTTACTAGAGTGTAACAATAGATTACAAGAGCGTAACAACAGGGTTAGAAGTGTAACAGTGTGTGCGCAGCACTTGCGCAATGCTCCAAAAGTGTAACAATGTGTTGTGTAGCACTCTCGGATGGGTAACAACACAGTCCATCAGTGAAATACAATGCCCAGAAACGTAACAAAGGTGGGTTTAAAGGGTTGTAAGCAGATTTTGATGGAATGTTAAGGTTGTGCTTCAAAGTTGGAGGGTATGGAGGGTAAATGAAAAGGAGATCTGCTCTCTCATTCACATGAAAGGGTAAATATGAATAAACTTGTGAGATGACCTTTACCACATTTTCCTTTTGACACTTGACAATGATCCTTTCTAACCTTTTTGCACTTGAAAGGTGGCATGTTTCCCATTCAAATGACATAAGAAGTTAGATTGAAAGTCTTTCATTCTTTTTTACTCTTGAGGTGACCTTTTCTTGGCATTTTAAATGAGACATTGAGAAAAACTTTCTTCTTTTCATAAGACAACAAGTGATCTAAAATCTTTTACTTTGAGATGTATTAAATAATTACATGTAAAATTGCATCTTAACCATTAAAATTAAAAGGCATGAACATAAGCAGAGAGAAGCACATAAAATCGTGAAAAGAAGACAAGGAATTGATATTGGAGTTCGTTCAGGAGGGACTACGTCTCTGGACCCTGCTCAATTAGTGCGGAGGCCCTCTTTCATCAAGTGACAAATAAAATGCAAGTACAAGGATCAATGCAAAATTACACCCTTATACCTCCATAGCTGAAAGTGCCCAAAAATTGGAGACCTCTCATAAAGAAATGGACAACACCGTTGGATTCGTGACGCCGAGAGGTGCAAAATCCATATAACATTTGCATGATTTTGATGTTGGACAAATCTGGGCCCTCTAGAAATGAGCTCAGTTCATGGATCTGCTCCCTCTTGCAAGGTGCTCAAGGTTCCACTCTGTGTCGTGCTGCATGTCGCTCCTGGCCTGCCTAGGTTCACTTCTGAATTGAATGGTAACAAATGCCGGGAAGACAACCCAAGGAGCCTAGCCTAATCTATTGACATTCATATTGATGGAAGGGGGCGGGTGGTCAAACCACCGCCCCTTCTTAAAAGGTGACATTTATTGGGGGCCCGTAACCCACCGGTGGCCCACCTCTTAACTCCTACTGGGGCTCCGTTGCATTTATGTGTGACATGGTGAGTTGGGCGGTGAGGTTGAAAGCCCCTGCCCACCCATATAATATTATATGGTTGCTATTGCGGTGGGTTCGACGTGGTCATGGCCATCGACCCAAATTTAAATTTGATTTTTTTTTTTTAAGTTTATAATATAGTTGGGGCAAGGGCGGGGTTCATGGCCCACCCTTGCACTTTTTTAATTTTTTTTTTGTTTTTTATTATAACCAAGTATAAAAATTTTAAAATTCAGTTTTTGACCATAGGAGGCACTTTAAGTGTCCCACAATTTCGCTCGAAATCTGGCCGGTGCTGGCTGGAATCCGGTGGTCGGATTTCGTTCAAATTGTGTCCTCCACCTGTCATGTTACCGAAGTCAACCCAAAAATTTGACTGCTTCTAACTTCTCCATACAGACTTGGATTTGAGTGTTGTCTGCACTGTTGGAATCAGAAAAATGAGATATTCAAATTGACACTAATTTTTCCACATTTTTGATACTTTGATTTTTGAGCCTTTGTACTTAAGCCACTTGTACTTGGACTTGTACGATCCTCCTGGATCATTCCTCCCCATTGAGGAGATTTTGGACCACCAAAAGAATTAACACACCCAACACACTGCTTGTCTATTCAAAACCACACTTTCAATCACCTGCACACAAATCTGGTACATCATTTGCAACCATTTACTTACCACACATGACTCAACAACCCCTCACTTGCCATGCGTTTATAACACACACTCATTAGGTAAGGATTACATAATAGAAACCAATAACTCAACTATTCATAAAGAAAAGGCCAAAAACATCATTGTTTCATGTCGAAGGGATGGAAAACACACCATCACTTTTTTTCATTTCCTTGTAACATATGATTTACAATTGTGGCCATGACAAGCTACTACCCCTAAAAAAACCAACTTAATAAAGAAGACCACCATGAATATGGTGGACTCATTTGTTGAACATTTTCACCTTTTGGCTCCTCCATCGATGATTTCGAGGCATGGATCATTCGACACATGGCTTGTTGGTGTCCCACTTTGTTGCAACGACTACAACGATTCCTTTTCCTCCAAACTTTCTCGGTCACCTTGGAGTGCTTCGCCCTGGTGTTCCTCCGATAAGTATTCATGGAACCCTCACTATTGCTGGACCGTGGGGAAGTGATTTCATCATCTGTCATTGGTTGGTCACTAGCTGTGTTGGAACTTTCTCCCACTTCCTTCCTGGTGTATCCGAGTCCTACACGACGCGGCAATTCCTCGACTTCGATGGGGTTTACGATGCCTTGGCACTTGATGCAGAGGCATTTTCCCTAATACCCCATCTTCTTCAGTAGTTTGGATCCCATCCATGTAGTATGTTTTTCAAAAGCAGCGAATTCATCATCACGAAAAGTACATGAAATTGAAGGGTTTCCTTTTACCTCGGGTTGGTTACGTTGCAACTTTTCCAAGGCCTCATCCTTAGCTTGTAATTGGAATAGTAACCTTTTTTTTTCTTCCTTTGCTTCCTGTAGGAGCCTTCTTAGCTCAATATTTTATGCTTGGATGTTTTGGTTAATCTCTTCAAGTTCTTGGAACACTGCCACAGTAAGTGTCCTTTTCATCTTTGGTACAATATATGTTGCAATTTTTGTTTCATCGCTAGAATCAGAACCCAAGTCTGTGGGTCCTTCTGCTGCGATCCCAAAGGCTGCAAGCTTCATTTCATCGCCGGAATCAGACCTCGGGTCAATTGGTCTACCTCATGCAAATCCTGCAAGCGTGACCTTCTCATCTTCCTCTGATTCAGAATCCTGGTTTTGCTGCACAGTGATAGTGGTCTTCTGCTTCCCATTTTTGTCATTCCTCTCAGGTCTCAACACAGGGTGCAGCTTCCAACAACTTTCTTCGTCATGTCCCTCTTTCTGACAATGTGTACAAGAGGGATTTTCTCCCCTTCTCTTGGCTGCTCCAGTTCTCCTTGGGTATTCATTTTTTTCATGCATTCCCCTGCTTTCTAGATGCATGGCCTTCACACTGGCCTCATCGATGGTAAAAGGCTAAAACAATAATAATGAATGTCTTATGTAATTATGTAGAGAATCAATATGCTTGGTTATAATCTCTGGTGAATCTAATGGAATGCCTAAATTCAATGCTTTTTTTCTAAATTCTTCAGTGAAGTCTTGTACATTTTAACCTTTGCTTTGCCTTACGTGTTTCCATTCCATTAATTCCTTTTGCTTATAACCCAAAGGGTAAAATTGGTTTCTCAATGCAAAAATAAAATTTGACCATGAGGAGAGAAGGTTACCCAAATTTTGGTTGCCTTGCAATTTTCTCTCCCACCAGACAAGAGCAGTGTCATTGAGCCGAGGAGAAGCCAACTGGATCTTTAACTCATCCTCTTCGATCTGCTAAATCCTGTATTAGAATTCAATTTGCCTAATCCAGTTGTTAAGATTTTCTGCATTACTTTCACCAGTATACATGGGAAGATCAAATTTGACATCTAATTTAAAGAAAGGTTTCTTAGATGCATTTCCTGAATTCCTCTGAAGATGGTGAGAAGAATAAGAGGAACTTCCACTCGCGGAAGGAGAAGGAGGTGGATCCCCTCCATCATCTCCATGTGCTGAACCTTGTCCTTCTAGAGAATTTTCCCTGCACTTTCTAGTTTCTCAACCCTTGAGAACAACTTCTTGACTCAATCTGCCATTGTGTAGAATGTTTTGCGGAAATTTAGCTCCTCCTCATTTCTAGCATCATTATCCATGTTTCTTTTTCGATGTGCACGTCTCGCTTCGGGATTAAAAAAAATAGTTTCCCTTCGACTCTTCGTATCATGTTTTTGGTTAGCATACAAAAATGAAATTCACATCTACAAAGACCTGCTCTGATACCACTTGATCCAAAATCTTTTGCTTTGAGATGTATTAAAGAATTACATGTAAAATTGCATCCTAACCATGAAACTTAAAAGGCATGAACATAAGAAGAGAGAAGCACATAAAATCATGAAAATAAAATAAATAATTGATATCAGAGTTTGCCCAGGAGGAACTACGTCTCCGGGCCCTGCTCAATCAGTGGGGAGAACCTCCTTCATTAAATGGAAAATAAAATGAAAGTACAAGCATCAATGAAAAATTACACCCTTATACCTCCATAGCTGAAAGCTCCCAAAAATCGGAGACCTATGATGAAGAAATGGATAACACCATTGGATTCTTGATGCCGAGAGGTGTAGAATCCATATAAAATTTGCCTTATTATGATGCTGGACAAATTTGGGCCCTCTCGAAATGAGATGAGTTCATGGTTCTGCCCCCCTCTTGCAAGGCGCTCAAGGTTCCACTCTGTCTCATGCTCCGTGCCTTTCCTGACCTGCCTGGGCACACTTTTGACTTGAATGGTTTAAATAATAAAGGCTGGGCGGACTTCCCAAGGGAGCCGCTAGCCGAATTGGTTGAGATCCAAGTATTGAGGGAGGGGGTTGGGTAGTCAAACCCTGCCCCCTCCTTAAAAAGGCGACATTTGTTTTTATTAACTGCAACATAGTTTTTTTAAACCCGTCACACATATATTTAAATGTAAGTTGGGGGGATCGAACCCGCATCGGGCGGACCACCCCTTAACTCTCGCCAACACTCCATTTCATTTATGTGTGACATGATGGGTTGGGTGGTGGTGTTGATAGTCCCCACCCACCCATATAATATTATATGGTTGCTATTGTGGTGGGTCCGGTGGGGTCATGGCCACTAGTCCAAATTTAAATTTGATTTTTTTTTAATGTTTGTAATATGGTTGGGGCAAGGGCAGGGGTCATGGCCCGCCATTGCCTTTTTTTTTTTTATTATAACCAAGTATACAAATTTAAAAATTCAGTTTTTGATTGTATGAGACATTCTAAGTGTCCAAAATTTTTTCCCAGAATCTAGCTAGAGCTGGCCGAAATCCGGTGGCCAGATTTCGTTCAAATTGTGTCCTCCTTAACCTGCCATGTCACCCCGGTCAACCCAGAACTTTGACTGCTTCTAACTTCTCCATACAGACTCAGAATTGTGTGTCATCTGTGTCGTTGGAATCAGAAAGATGAGATATTCAACTTGACACTAAGTTTGCCACATTTTTGACACTTCAATTTTTGAGCCTTTGTACTTAAGCCACTTGTACTTGGACCTGTACGATCCTGCTGGATCATCAAGACTGCTTTTGAAAACTTTAAAATCTTTCACCTTTGGATTTGACCCTTTTCAAAACAAGATGAGGTGTCTATAAGAGTGGAAATGAATCCCTTTGCATTTGACTGGAACAATAGGTTGGATTGACCTCCTTTGAAGCTTTGACAACCAATGAATACAAGGAAAAGACTCTCTAGTGGAGGTTATAAAGAAGGTTTTTAGTGTTATAAAATTGGCTAAAATTCTAAAAAAAAAACATTTTCTACAACATCCATTTTCGATAACGGAGGTTTTGGCAGAGCTTCTAACGGAATTTCAACACAACTAAAAAAACTAGGTGGCTAAAGGTTATTACATATGTTTTTCTCATCGGTGCGCTATTCAGGTGTCAACGCACCGATGCATTTTAGAGTAAACGTTCCAATGCATGTCATCCACACGGTCGGTCCGGGCAGTCGAAGGTGCATGCACCAGGCCGTAAAGGTCTAAAACCACACCGGTCGCACTGTAGGTGACACAATGCACCGGGCTATTCGAATTGGTATTTGGATTTGTGCGTTGCCCATAAGTCGCATCAACGCACTGGTTCATAGTATTATAGAAACAAACTAGTGCACAATATCACACAAATGCACCGATTGTTCTAATTCATATTGGTATTTGTTCGGTGCCCATAGGTCGTACAAACACACCCGTGAGCAGTCTCACATAAACACACCAGTGCGTAGTATCGCACAAACACACTGAGAGTTATAATTGGTATTGGTATTTATGCAGTGCCCATAGGTCGTAGAAATGCAATGGTACGCTTTATCATACAAATGCACCGGTGTATAGTAACTAACACGCGCTGGTGTTCATTTTGTATTTATTAGAATCATTGACCTGTGACAGTGCAATTATTGTGATTTTTTTAAATTTAGTATTCATCAAAAGTCGACACATATCTTATAACAGTATTCATATCAATTAAATTTTTATTAGTGAATTTGAATGTGATGTTTGGATTAATTTGTTATATCATATCATAATTATTGTGATATTTTTAAATTCATTACTCATCAAAAGATGACACATATCTTATAACAATATTCATATCAATTAAATTTTTATTAGTGAATTTGAATGTGATGTTTGGATTAATTTGTTATATCATATCATCATATTTCACTTCTCTTCATTATAATATTTAATCATCCATAAATTTAATCAGTGGTGTTACACTGCACAGCGACAATGGAGAGCGTAATAGAATAAATTAAAACATATATATATATATATATATATATATGTCAATAAGGCAGTCTTTATCATACAAAATGGGACAGTTATTGGTATCCCTTTGTCTTTCAATTGGGACACTATGTTCAGTACATTAAACAAAATGTTTGATTTCACAGAAAAATATTTCAAAAAATACAACGCCTTGCTTTGATATCCAAACATAATGATCATCATTCTTCGCTTGAACTGTTGTCACTGCTCGAGCTACTTCCATGACTTGGGGTTATTTTGAGGAATGTTTTGTTCATGGTGTTGATTGTTTTCTTCTTCTTCACCTTCCATCTAAAAACATAAAAATAAACTGTAATGAATGTATATACATTGGTGAGAATAATGAAAATTGCAATATTAAATAATATAAATCAATGCAAATCGAAAATAAATGACGAACCATAGCAAAAATTGACTCATGAACTATACACCTTCTTTCGAAGCCAAATTTCATGTCATCTTTCAAGATTTCATCTGTTGGCGTAGTTCCATACTTTGTTTCTTGCAAGTTTTATACCCCATAAAAAATCATATATTTAATATAAAATATTTTTTTGTTCTATTAATTATATACGGAGATAAGTAAAACAAGATCGATAGATGCTTACAAATTCCACAATTAATTTCTGATATGCCAACATATACTCACAACCCATATTTAACCCAATGTCAATCAATTCGTCTGATGGTTCTTCTTTGTATGTTAGCACCCATTTAAAGACATTCAATGATGATTTTTGTAAAACAACTTAAAATATACAAAAATGAAATCTAGTTAAGTTGTTATAATGAAGTAACAATTACTCAGAAACTTAGATATCAACCCTTTTCTTCCTTGTCATCATGTTTTATGTACTGAATGGGTTCCATTTTCTTTTCTTTTCTGCAAGAAAATACTTTAAAATTAATATTTAATGCTAAATTTTTCATTTATTGTACCTAATCAAAAAATTCAATGATTACATATTACATTTGAAGCACGTTGTTGTTGATATGGCTCATCCTGCGATGCAATTTTGTTCATTTCTTTGACCATCTCCTTGTACACCTTTTTGGACATTCTTACTGACATATTTTTGATATCAACTCATTCATCTTTTGAGATTTTCATAATCTTCCTAAAAATGTAACATGACTATAAACTATTTAATTTTTATATTGATATATGAAAAGTAAATATAACAAAAGTGATATTTATAAATAGTTCTAGAAAAACATTTAAAGGAATATTACTTTTTCATTCCTTCTTTTTTGTTGTTGTACATTTTTGCTATTAAAAGTCTAACATTTCTCATTGACCAATTCTCTGGAAACTCTTCCTGCAGTTTAGATAAAATTTGGTTCTTGGAATCATTGGATTTATTTTTGTATTGTAAGTGGAAAGAACGTTAAAGTAAAATTTTTCCCCCTTTCTTTAACCTCCAACACCACTCCAGATGAGCTAAGGAGCAATTCATTTTCATTTGCATGTTCCATTTTTTTTCTTTTCTTAGAACAACATTCATTTTCTTAGTTGTGGGTTCCTATAGACCATTAAACATATGTGAATTAATAGATTGTTTGAAACATGTTATCCAATAATTTTAAGTATATTATTAAGGAAAATTTAAAAAAGAAACTCATATTGGATCGATAGTATTTTTTCCTTCACTTGATTCATCATTTTGCAATTTTTCCATCAAGCTTTTACACTCTTCTTGTCCTAGATCAGAAATAATATTATCGAGCTTCGTCAATTTGTGGCTCCGCGTGATACACAATAAACAATACATATTAGTTAAACTTACATATAGTTCAAAAAACAAAAAATTGTAAAAAATTTACAAAGAACTTGCCTTTTTTTTCTTTTCTTGATGTGCTATCAGTTTTTTTATTACTTGATCTTTTGTTAGCGATTTATTTATCAATATGAAACCTGTACCAGATCATTCATCAATATATTTTATAAATAAATCATCAATTTTTCAGGTAAAAAAAAATACATCAAGAAACAGATGCAATTTTAATGTTGTATGCACCGACGTCGGTGCGTCATGTTATTATAAACACACCACCAAAACAGTATAAAACACCATACAATGTTCTATGTCAACAAGGAGCACCGATGCATTATAGTTTAACTAGCACACCAATTAACACAGACAAATTAATAAAAATCCTCTAGTGTTAGTTTTTGTAGCATATGGTGTCGTGGAGGAGTTGGTGCGGCCTATTCCTATAAACACCCCATGCAAACATGGGACCACCGTACACTGCTCTCTGTCAACAAGGAGACCCAGTGCTTTAATGTTAAATGGTGCACCGATAAACACATAAAACAAATAATTTTTTTTTCGAAATAGTACGTGCGTGGTGCGCTATAATGAAATAGTGCACCGGTACCCTATTTTACATATGGCGAAAAAATTAAAGAAAATATGTTTTTACTTTATTTTATCAAACAATATGTGTGCGGTACGTTGTGATAAGACAACGCACCTGTGCGCCAGTTTACGCAGGGTGCACCAATTAAAAAAGACCAGTTTTTTAAAAATTCACGCAAGAGCCAACATGGATTGGGATCCGACTATGCAAGTCATCCCATGGGTTATATGTCATAGGCATATATATATAACAACAAAAACCCTATAAATCTAAAATGAAAATCCCTAATTCTGAAATCATAGAAACAGGAAGAAGCAAGAGAAGAAACAAAAAGAATGAAGGGTTTAGGGTAAAATGGATTTCTTTTTTTTGTTTTTGTTTTGTTTTGTTTTGTTTTTTTTGAAAATGAACAGTAAATTTTAATTTTTTACTTACTGCGTAAAATATACTGCAGAAAATGTAAAAAAAACAATAAAATTTAATCATAAGATTGTTTGAAATTCTATGTTACAGGGTTTGAATCACTAGAGGTTTGGAACTCTAATTGTCTGAATAGTTATGTTCGAAATTATTTCGCTGCTCCACAGTGCTCTCGTGCTCTCTTGCTCCAAGGATGTCTCGTGCAAATCTCTGGCTGAATTTTTTTGCCAAAATAATGAAATAATGAAAAGTGTTTAGTATTTAAAGAATTGTTTTATGAAATTAGATTTTCCAAAATATTTTTCTCCCCATTTTTCAATTTACCACTTTTTTCACATTAAAAAAATAAAGTTGCGTTTTTTTATTTGCGGCTTTTCGTCACCAGCCCATCAATTAATAATACCACAATGGTGCCAGTTAATAACATGACACTGGTGTGAAGTAACTAAAATGCACCGGCGCGGTTATCTGTACATCACCACCGATAACAATAAGTCCATTTTTAAGGCACCGAAATTACTTTTAGGCGTGTACACTAAGATTTATTGTTGATTTTTCTCAAATGTAGGGAGAAAATATCAAAATTATATTGAATGGAAAATTCTTCAAAATCTATCTCATTCCATAATATTTCTCAAAGTCCATCCCAAAGTTCTCCCTATCCATCTCAAGACGTAATATTTACTTCAGATTTTATTTGTAGTTTCATTATCTAATTGAATTTATGTTTTTTATTCATGTCAATCAGCTTAATAAAATTTATAATGTATACAAATTTGTAGGTTCATGCAGATTCAAAATTGAGTTTAGATGCACAAAATATTCAAACAAATCCAAAACGTCAGAAGCTCTTATTAGGAGCAACATACCACAAGGTGCATTTAGATGAAAATGGACACCCGCTTCACCCTGCCAATTGTAGCAATATTGCATCTTCTAGACACAATCCCTGGCCAATGATGGTAATAATAATTTTTTGGTATATTGATGTAATTATTTAAATCTCAAACAAATTAATCATGCATTGTCAACGTTCTTACTAATTGATATCATAAATTTTGTACTAATCATGTTCAAAGATTTTGTGAAATTATTAGGATTCTAGTGATGATGAGCGCCCTACCTACCATCTTCTGTTTCACCCCATGACAATGTCAAATCGAGAGAAGGTTGAATTAAGAGAAAAAATAAGAGAGGAACGACACCAAGAGTGGTTGAATCAACCACCGATTCAATTCCCACTACGTCCAAATTCACCAATTAGGATCGACTACAGCAATAGCAGTTCTTCACAAGATGGCAATGGGGGCAATCAAATAGAGCTTGGTATGGATGATTACTTAAGGGATATGACTTCCATGGAGACAATTGTTGATCAGCGGTTCTCATTGATGTCAACCCAAGAAACACCAAGGGCTACCCAATATTGCATGGGAATTTTTACCTACCAAATTACTATATTCTGTGTCAATAATGCTATTTATGGTTTCTACTTGTCGAGATGTTTTCGTTGATATATGGAACACCACGTAATTCTTCACGGTTTGAGAGATATTCATGTTTGAAGTTTGTAACCCTAGTTAGTGGGCTAAAACCCCATGGGGTTGTGGCATGGGTCATTGAAAAGTCATTAATTATTAATATATAAGCTCCTAAAATCCCTCCCACGTTCACTTGTTGAAGCCCCTCTCAACCTAAGCATTTACATAAATTGTGATCCTCATATCCTCCTTATGCAGGGATTTTTCTATCTGAAACAGATCATCGTGGAATTTTCTCTCTAACTTTTTTTCTATGAAGGTTCAGAAGTGGAAATTTTTATGAGGTGAAGCTGAAATCCTGAGGAAGATCCTGTAAAAATTGCAGTTCAAGGTGCACAACATTTTCAGAGATATGATCTATCGAAGTCAGTGTTTTTGTAGGCTCCTGAAATTCATCTCAAAGTAGTGACCTTAGGAAAATCCTCATAAATATCTCTCTGAGTATCGGATTGGAATTATATAAAAAGTGGCAGATAGTGCACAGACTTTAGTTTTCCCTCTATAAATTTCATAGTCTAATGAAGAAAAAGAGAGACGTGGAATCCCATACAATTTTGCTCTACTGAAACAGTCCATAATTAAGGCATTGTGAGAGATTGGGCATAACTCTCTCTTGAAGAATCCAAATTGGTTCAGACTTGTGGCATTGGAAATATGACTCAAAGGAATACTAAAAGACATAAAATCACATATTGGGGATCTGAAATAACAAATATGCACCAGAATCAATATCAAGCTCCTAGAAGGCAAGAAAAACTACATCATGTGTTGTGAAGGGCTGCAAAGGACCAGAATTTATAGGGCAGAAAAGCAAAGCAAGGTGTAGCAGAGGGTAGCATGACAAGAGTAGCAACCAAGGTGTAGAATAGCAGCAAGAATTTCATCACATGAAGTCTTCAAGTGGGCAGCACTGCATACAGTCACTATAAAGGTATCATTGTAAATACATTATTGTAAAATTGTACTAGTGTCTATCTACCAAGAGTTGAAGAGGCAGTGTCAGGAGGTCTAGGATCATCATTAGGTGGTTGTGTCATAGTTGGGATTATGGTCTAGTGTGTCATCATCTTCTACATCATTCTATATCATTGTAAAGTGGACCATTTTCCCACCATTTTCCCTGGTACGGGAGTCCATTCTTCTTTTATTCTTCTATCGGGTGTTAGGGTGGTACTAGGGTGAGTTGTAGCTCATTGGGTGTTGATGCATCCTTTTAGTTCACTACTGAAGAATCTCGGGTGTTGGAGCTGGAGAATAATGCTTTTCTAGATTCTAGGAAGTTGGAGCTTTATTTTCAATTGAAGTTGAATATTAAAGAATTATTAGAAAAGCATTAGGTGGTTTTTGTCCCGGAGTGGGTTTCCACCTTAAAAACTGTGTGCATTTGTGTTCCTTTTGTTTACTACTATCATTGTACAAACACTGATGATAATTGAAGATTAACTAATGCTCTAATTGAAAGGAATATTGATTCACCCCCGCCCCCCCAGTATTTACAACAATTGGTATCAGAGCTTGGTTCCTTCAATAACAGTTTAACAACTGGAAGGAGGTCATGGAGCATACCAAGAATGGTGGACCTCTGTTCAATATAAATAATTATGCACTCTCGAAAGGAAGAATGGAGGTCTATCTCTTGGCGCAATGTTACGAAGTATGGGACACTGTTCAAAATGGATTTACATCAACTACAGATGAACAAGGTAAGAACAATTTGGTAAATGATGCAAAATAAAAGAATATTATTATCAGTGGACTTATTGAATCTGCTTATCATAAGGGGTTGGGTTGTAAAACCGCCAAAAATGTATGGGACAAGCTTGAGAATATATATGCAGGTGACTAAAATGTCAAAGAAGCAAAGCTTCAAATCTATAGAGCAAAATTTGAGCAACTTAGAATGAAATAATATTGCAACATTGTTGCATACTTCCAATACGTTGATGAAATAACCAATACTCTAGAAGGATAGGGAGAGCCAATTGACGAGAAGACTATTATATGAAATATTCTTAGAACGTTACCAGGGAGATTCAACCCAAAATTATCGGTATTAGAATACAGTGCATATGAAATTACATGGATTTCTCATTGCATATGAAATGAGACATGATGAAGAAGAATGTACTTCACATCTAGAAACTGCGTTCGTTGCATCTAAAAAAACCAATAAGGACAAACAACCTTCAATTGAAAATACATGCACTTGGAAGTGTGAAGAAAAGGGAGATGATGGAGAAGGTCTTTCAGATGAAGAATATGCTTAGTTTACAAGAAAACTAAAAAATTGTAAGGGAAAATTCAAAGGTAAACTTCCATTCATATGTTTTGGTCATAAGAGGTTGTGCATGTCCCCAAGAAAACTTCGAATTCATGGTATGATGGTACAAAAGGATGGAAAGAAAGAATTTAAGAAATTCAACAAGCAAGGATCCAAAAGGAGCTTTCTCTCTAAAGAAGATAGCTCATCATCTGATGAAGACAATGATAGCGAAGAAGAAGCCAATGAGAGAGTATTGTTTATGGCCAAGCACAATAAAAAAGAGGTATCAAACAATGAAGAAGAAGGATTGACCATAGAAGAATTTTGTAAGGAAGAAATCAAGCTTATAAAAGATCTCAAGGAAAAGAAGATCTGCTCCAATACTCATGAAGAACAAGTTCAAGGTCTCAAAATTGAAGTTGAAGAACACAAATGCATTGAAGAGTCACTTCAAAAGAAGTTGGAAGAAAGCAACCAAGAAAGGGAAGAATTAGAAGCCGAAGTAGTCTCGCTGCGTGAGGAAGTGAAGAAAGGAAAAACTATCCAAAACTATACAATATCTCTGCTACATGGAATATTTAGGCTACATATTCTTAGAAAATAATTTTCATGGTTTTTCCAAAAAAAAGATTCGCCAATTTCATTTTTTTATAAAAATGATTCACTAAATTTTACAATATAAAATTATTTTACGTTAAAAATAGCCAACATTATATCGACAATATAATATCATTATAAATTTGAATAATTTTACAAATACATCAATAAACATTTTATAGTTTACATATTATGGATTAGTGAGATTCATTGTAATTTTTTAAACTCAAAATAATTTTTCCATCCTTAAAATTTTCCCCGATCTCAAGGGCATTGGAAGAACTCATAAAAAATCAACGATCTTACAGATAGAATTGGCATCGGTTACAAAGAAGAAGAAGCAGGACCTTCTACAACAAAATAAAATGAACCTATGAGATCTGACATGCATGTAGACTTCATTGGAAAAGATTCGCAAGAACAGCCTTGGAAGACAATTCCTCGACGAAAATTTCCATCCAGGTACCAACATATTTTTTATGGCTACTGTTATTCATGTGGAAAATTTGGTCATAAAGCTGTAGAATGTCGCATGTACCCTAGGAACGAATACAATTCTAGGAGATCTGTCAAATATGAACCTCCCAGGGCTCAGCGAAACATCAATAGATTTGAAAATTTAAGAAATAATATTGAATTTTACAAATGTCGAAACTTTGGACACATAGCCAAAGACTGCAGACTTGAAAATCCTCCAGAAGAATCTTTGAAGCCATAGAATGAACGAACATGGAAGAAGAAGAAGAATGATAATTGTGCTCTCGCTCGCAAGGCCGAAAACAACAAAGATGTGTGGTATGTTGATAGCGGTTCCTCAACGCATATGACCGAAGATAGAAAGAAATATGTATCTCTGAAAGAGAAGAAGGATGAAACCATGTCTTTTGGAAATGATGGATCTTCAAAAGTTATAGGATTAGGTACCATCACTCTTGGAAGAAAAGATGCTCTAGCCAAGAATGTTCTATTGGTTGAAAACATGAATCACAATCTGCTCAGTGTTGGACAAATGTGTGATCAAGGACACACAATACTATTCAACTCCAAAAAATGTGAAATCAGGAAAGGTAGGTATGGTGAAATTGTGGCTACAACAAGTCGAGCTCCAAACGACATATATGTTCTAGATGAAGCAACTAAAGCACATCTAATAGCTAAAGAGGATGATCTAATATTTGGTAGCAATGATGATCGACTAAGTAATAAGTTTGCTACAAATATGAAAAGTGATTTCGAGATGTCTTTACTTGGTGAGCTGACATACTTCTTAGGGCTTCAAATATCTCAGCAAGATAAAGGAATATTTATATGTCAAGCCAAGTACATAAAGGAAATTCTCAAGAAATTCAAAAAGGAAGATTGCAAACCCATCCTTACTCCAATGGTAATAGGTTGCAAATTGAGCATAGATGACTCATCTAAGGATGTGGATCAAAGGTTGTACAAATATATGATTGGTAGTCTTCTATATGTAACAACCTCCCGACCAGATGTTATGCAAGAAATTGGACAAGTAGCAAGATTCCAAGCAACACCAAAAGAATCACATATTATTTCCATCAAAAGAATTCTTCGATATCTAAAGGGAACAACATAATATGGCTTGTGGTATCCCAAGGGTAACAATTTCATTATTCATGCTTTTACATATGCAGATTGGGCAGGAAGCATTGATTATTGTGAGAGTACTCATGAAGCATTGGAATATCTTCACCAGAAGCTTGGGATTCTCCCAAGTTCTCATTATATTTTCCTTATTCTGAATATAAAGGGGGAGTGGAAGTGTGTACAGGTTCACAGGATGGTTGTGTGTCAGGGGGAGTGGAAGTGTGTACAGGTACGCAAGATGGTTGTGTGTCAGGGGGAGCTACCCTTTGCCATTGATGTGAAAGGGGGAGAGAATGTTGTAGGAAGAGGTGTCATGATCGTAGGGGGAGTACTTGTGTTGCCATCAATGCCAAAGGGGGAGATTGTTGATCAGCGGTTGTCATTGATGTCAACCCAAGCAGCACCAGGGGATACCCCAATATTGCATGGGAATTTTTACCTACCAAATTACTATATTCTGGGTCAAGAATTATTTTGATGGTTTCTACTTGTCGAGATGTTTCCGTTGATATATGGCATGCCACGTAATTATTCACGGTTTGAGAGATATTCATTTTTGAAGTTTGTAACCCCATGGGGTTGTGGCATGGGTCATTGAAAAGTCAATAATTATTAATTTTTAAGCTCCTAAAATCCCTCCCACGTTCACTTGTTGAAGCTCCTCTCAACCTAAGAATTTATATAAATTGTGATCCTCATATCCTCCTTATGCAGGGATTTCGCTATCTGAAATAGGTCATCATGGAATTTTCGCTCTAACATTTTTTCTATGAAGGTTCAGAAGTTGAAATTTTTATGAGGCGAAGCTGAAATCCTGAGGAAGATCTTGTAAAAATTGCAGATCGAGATGCACAATATTTTCGGAGATATGATCTATGGAAGTCAGCGTTTTTGGAGGCTCCTAAAATCCATCTCAAGGTAGTGACCTTGGGAAAATCGTCATAACTCTCTCTTTGAGTATCAGATTAGAATTTTGTAAAACGTAGCAGATAATACACAGAATGTAGTTTTCGATCTATCAATTTTAGAGCCGAATGAAGAAAAAGTGACACGTGGCATGTCGTACAAGTTAACTCTACTAAAACAATCCATAATTAGTGCATTGTGAGAGATTGGGCATAACTCTCTCTTGAAGAATCCAAATTGGGTCAGACCTGTGGCATTGGAAAGACGACACAGAGGAATATTACAGGACTAGAGATCTAAAATAACAGAGATACACCAGATTCAATATCAAGCTCTTAGAAGGTAAGAAAAATCTAGATCATGTGCTGTCAACGACTGCAAAGGACCACACTTTCTAGGGCATCAAAGCAAAGCAAGGTGCAACAGAGGGTAGCATGACAAGAGAAAAAACCAAGGTGCAGAACAACAACAAGAAGTTCATCACATGAAGTCTTCAAGTGGGCAACACTGCATACAATCACTATAAAGGTATCATTGTACTAAGTCATTGTAAATACATTATTGTAAAAATTGTACTAGTGTCTATCTACCAAGAGTTGAAGAGCTAGTGTCGGGAGGTATAGGATCACAGGTGGTTGTGTCATAGTTGGAGTTATGGTCTAGTGTGTTAGGTACCTATATTACTAGTTTAGTCCCTTATTGTTGTTAGTGTAACCCCCTTATTGTTATTATTGTACCCTGTAACCCCCCATATTGTTATTATTGTGCCATAAATTATTATTTTTAGGTCGGCTAGGATTACATTGTGGCCCCATGGACTCCTATATATAGAAAGGAGGTTTTTTAATTTGTATCATCCAAGAATTGTTCATTCATGTAATGTATCGAGTGCTGCTCTCCAAGTGCTTATTTATACATGGCTGATATTCTTTTCTTCTATTTTTGGAGTCGTGTTTAACAACATTTGGTATTAGAGTTTTTGATTCTAGGGTTTACTGCTCCAAAACACAAAATTTCGCAGCTTCGTTCACAATAGTTTCGTACATATGATATGTGGTGTTGTGTCTTTTGGAGGTCTTTCAATTTAATATAAAACAAAGCCATCATGAATTTGCGCTTATATCTTTGTTTCTGTCAAGGTTTATAATCTGAAATTTTTAGGGCGCAAAGCTGAAATCCCAAGGAAACTCATCGCAAAATTTCAGAGCTTGGTTCACAATATTTTCGGAGATATGATCTGTGGAAGGCAGTGCTCTTTTAGGCTCCTGAATTTCATCTCAAAGAGGTGATCATGGGAAAATCTTCATAACTCTCTCTTTGAGCATCGGATTGGAGTGTCGTAAAAAGTGGCCACAAGTATATGGACTGTAGATTCTTTGCTATCAATTTCAGAGCTAAAAGACGACACAGTGACACGTGGCAAGTCGTACAAGTTCGATCTACTGAAACAATCCATAATTAGGTCATTGTGGGAGATTGGACATAACTTTGCCTTAAAGAATCCAAATCAGCTCAGAGCTGTGGCATTCAAAAGAGGATTCAGAAGGCTACCTCAGTGCCAAATTTTAGATATTGAAGAGCTGTAACCACAGAGATAATCCAATTTAAATATCGAGCTAAGCAAGAAAAAGCTGTGTAATGTTTTCTGAATTGCATAAGTCTTGTTTGAAGAATCAATTTGAATTGATTCCAAGGGCATATTATAGAATAGATATCGGTATTGGTTCTAAAAAATGCCGTAAAATAATTCAATAAGCCTTTAGAAGGCTCTACTATGACTCATGAATATGAAGAATTGCAACATGATACATCAAAATTACAAGAGCAAGTGCACCAAACTTTTCTCTCGCAAAGGCATAAAAATGGAACGAAGTGTTGAAGAAAGGCATGGAAGCGAAAATGGATGGTTTGAAGAAGGCGTGGAAGCTAAGATGGATGGCATGGAAGCTAAGATGGATGACATGGAAGAAAAAATGAAAGACAACATGGAAAACATGAAGAATGATCTAAGCCGAGACATGGAAGGTTTGACAAAGTTGATCACAATGTTTCCTAATGGTAAAAAGATAGTAGAAGAACCTCATGATGAGAAAAAAATAAATGTTAATCGTGATTTCATAAACTCTAATGTTGGCAGGAAGAACCACCATATTCCAAAAAATGGATATGAGGAAGTTTGATGGAAAGGATCCTGTAACATGGATACTACAGATGGAGCAATATTTTGATCTCCATAATGTGCAAAACACACAAAAGGTACGCATTGCAACTTTAGATTTAGAACAAAATACATTTGTATGGTATCGATGGCTTTGCTCCCGTAAAAAAATTGTCACTTGGTCAATTTTTACGGAGGAAATGATAGCACATTATGAGGAAACAAAGAGCAACACCTTCTTTACCCAATTGATAAATCTCAAACAAAAGGGTTTAGTGGGGCAGCACATTGAGGACTTCCAAAAATTGAATATAAGGGTAACTGATATTCCAGAGGAACACGGGATTGATCTCTTCATAGGCACTCTAAAGGATAACATCCAACATGAAGTTCGTGTTTTGGAACCTGATTCATTGGAGAAGGCATTCAGGTTGGCAAGAAAAGTTGAATGTAAAATTATGGCGACGAGGAAGCCTACCACTCAATTCTATAAAGAAGGAAGTGTTGCTACGCCTAGATTTCCACAACCTACAAGGTTGACACCACAAAAATTGGAAGAAAAAAAGAGCAAAAGGGCTTTGCTACAGTTGTGATAGCAAATACACTAAAGGTCATAAGTGTGCTGAGAAGAAATTATTTTACATAGATTGTGAAGACGAAGAAGAAAATGAACAAGAAGAGGATATACACCAGGAACCAGCCCTAGAAGAGGAAGAAATGAATCCGACCATATCGTGTAATGCACTGGCAGGAATTACCACTCCTCAAACTCTCAAGATAGAAGGACAAATCAAGAAGAAAAAGGTAATAGTGTTGATTGATTCGGGTAGCACCCATAATTTTATTCATTGTAAGGTAGCCAAGGAATTAAATTTTTTCCTATACCCAGCACCAGAATGTCAAGTGATGGTTGCAAATGGTGGAACTATAAATTGCTCTGGAAAATGCCATAATATCAAGCTAACCATGGGGGAATATGTATTGACTAGTCCAATGCTTTCCATTCCTATGGGAGGTGTTGATGTTGTACTAGGAGTACAATGGTTACAATCCTTGGGGACGGTAGCTTTTAATTTTCAAGAACTTTTCTTGAAATTTTTTTCAGAAGGAAAGGAAGTTGAATTACGGGGTATTGAAGGGAAGCCGGGAAGGATAATAAGCTCTAATGTTATGACAAAGCTTCTAAAGAAAGAACAACGAGGCGTAATTGCACAATTATGCTCACTAGAAGTTCCGACATCAAAATCATCTATTTCTGCAGATCTCCAACAAGTCCTGGACAATCATTCCAAGGTGTTTGAAACTCCCAAAGGACTCCCACCTATTCGTGATCATGATCATGCTATTCATTTGATTCCAGGAAGTGTTCCTCCAAACATCAGGCCTTATAGATATCCTTACTTCCAAAAGAGTGAAATTGAACGTATGATTGCAGAAATGTTAGAGGCGGGTATAATTCAACCTAGTAAAAGTTCTTTCTCTGCTCCTGTAGTTTTTGGTACACAAGAAGGATGGATCATGGCGAATGTGTCCGGATTATAGGGATCTCAATAAGCTCACCATTAAAGACAAATTTCCCATTCCTGTGATTGATGAATTATTGGATGAATTACATGGAGCAATTTATTTTACCAAGTTGGATGTTCGTTCAGGATATCATCAAATTAGAATGAAGACTGAAGATATTTCAAAAACAACATTTCGAACTCATGAGGGTCATTATGAATTTTTGGTCATGCCTTTTGGCCTTACCAATGCACCTTCTACATTTCATGGGTTGATGAATTCCATTTTCAAACCCTTCCTTAGAAAATTTGTGCTAGTATTTTTTGATGATATACTAATCTACAGCAGGTCTTGGAAGGATCATGTTGAACATATTGATAGGGTGCTCAAACTATTGCAGGAGAAACAATTATATGCAAAAAAATCCAAATGTTTCTTTGGAGTACAAGAGGTGGAATATCTGGGTCATATTGTATCTCACGAGGGTGTTAAAGTAGACCCTAACAAAATTAAAGCAATTAAGGAATGGAAAGTCCCCACAACCATAAAGCAGTTGCGAGGATTTCTCGGGTTAACAGGGTATTATCGCAAGTTTGTTAAGAATTACGGGAGAATAGCAGCACCTCTAACAACATTATTGAAGAAAGATGCATTTTCATGGACTCCTGAAGCAACTAAGGCCTTTGAACATCTTAAAGAGGCAATGTGCCTAGCACTGGTCTTAGCTACGCCGGACTTCACAAAAACCTTTATTGTGGAATGTGATGCCTCAGGAAATGGAATTGGTGCAGTTTTAATGCAGGAAGGAAGACCCATTGCTTTTGAAAGTCGTCCAATCAAAGGAAAGTATTTACAAAAACCTATTTATGAGAAGGAAATATTAGCAATACTGTATGCACTAAAGAAATGGCGAACCTACCTAATGGGAAGACACTTCAAGGTAAAAACTGATCATGATAGTCTTAAGCACATTTTGGAACAAAGACTATCTTCAGAAGAGCAGCAAAAATGGGTCACAAAGATGTTGGGTTATGACTTTGAAATAATCTACAAAAAAGGAAAGCTTAATGTTGTTGCAGATGCACTCTCAAGAAAGAATGAAGAGGTGGAAGCGTTTCTTTGTGCCATTTCTATTATCCAACCAGATTGGATAACCGAAGCAAGAGATGAATGGAAGAAGGACAAAGAAGTATGGACACTCATTCAAAAGTTGCGGCAAGATCCTAGTACATCTGATACATTTAGTTGGAAAAATGATTCCTTATGGTACAAAGATCGCTTATATCTTTGTAAGAATTCCCAACTAAAACAAAAGATTCTTTTGGAATTGCACACTTCTCTTTTAGGAGGACACTCAGGATTTTTAAAAACTTACCACAGGGTGAAGAAAGAATTTTTTTGGGATGGCCTTAAATCTGATATTCGAAAGTTTGTGGCGGAATGTTTGGTTTGCCAACAGAATAAAGTGGAAACAATTAAGACCCCAGGACTTCTACAACCTTTATCCATTCCAGGTCAACGTTGGGAGGAGATTTCAATGGATTTTATCACGGGTTTACCTAAGTCCGAAGGAAAGAGTGTCATCATGGTGGTAGTTGATAGACTTACCAAGTATGCACACTTTTGTGCTTTATCTCATCCATTTAAAGCAAGTACGGTTGCTACTACATTTATGGACAGAATTCAAAAGCTACATGGAAGCCCAAGGGTTATTGTGAGCGACAGAGATCCCATTTTTACTGGAAATTTTTGGGCGGAGTTATTTTCTTGTTTGGGTACTCAATTAGCTCATAGCTCATCTTATCATCCTCAATCTGATGGTCAAACTGAGATAGTAAATAAATGTTTGGAAGGATATCTTCATTATTTTGTATCTGATAAACAAACACAATGGGTCAAGTGGTTACCTCTTGCTGAATGGTGGTATAACACTTCCTTCCATACTGCAGCAAAAATGACCCCATTTATGGCACTTTATGGATATCATCCACCATACATCACATCATCTTTAAGGGAAAATTCGAAGGTTCAAGCAGTGGAAGATCACATCGAGCATCAGCAAGAAGTTCTCCAACTCTTAAAGGATAACCTGAATTTGGCACAAAATCGAATGAAACAACGGGCAGATCAACATCGTAGCGAGAGAAGTTTTGATGTAGGAGATTGGGTATTTTTACGGCTACAACCATACAAACAAATGTCCCTCAAGCAAGCTAGGAAGGATAATAAATTATCACCAAAGTACTATGGTCCTTACAAGGTGTTGCAAAAGATTGGTACTATGGCATACAAATTGGAGCTTCCTGCTTCTTCGCGAGTGCATCCGGTTTTCCATGTTTCATGCTTAAAGAAGGTTATAGGTGAAAATCTTCCAGTTCAAACAATATTGCCAGAACTTGATGAGGAAGGAAAAATCATATTGGAACCTGAAGCGGTCACGGAAACAAGAACTCGACAACTACGGAATCGATCAATTTCGGAGTATCTCATCAAGTGGAAGAACTTACCCACTAAAGATTCTACATGGGAGGATGAGAATTTTATACAGAAGCACCCAGAGCTACTCAAGCGTTGAGGACAACACTTTTTTGAAGGAGGGGCATGTTAGGTCCCTATATTACTAGTATAGTCCCTTATTGTTGTTAGTGTAACCCCCTTATTGTTATTATTGTACCCTTGTCACCCCCATATTGTTATTATTGTGCCCTTAAATTATTATTGTTAGGTCAGCTAGGATTACATTGTGGCCCCATGGACTCCTATATATAGAAAGGAGGTTTTGTAATTTGTATCATCCAAGAATTGTTCATTCATGTAATGTATTGGAGGTTCCCCCCTTGAAGTGGCTTATTTCTAAGGCATTGATATCTCTTTTCTTCTATTTTTGGAGTTGGTTTCACAACATAGTATATCTTCTTCTTCTATATCATTCTATATCATTGTAAAGTGGACAATTTTCCCTGGTACGGGAGTCCATTCTTCTTTTATTCTTATATAGGGTGGTAGGGTGGTGCTAGGGTGAGTTGTAGCTCATTGGGTGTTGGGGCATCCATTTAGTTGACTACTGAAGAATCTCGGGCGTTGGAGCATCCATCCAGTGGGAGCTGGAGAAGAATGCTTTTCTAGATTCTAGGAAGTTGGAGCTTTATTTTCAATTGGAGTTGAATATTAAAGAATTATTAGAAAAGCATTAGGTGGTTTTTGTCCCGAGTGGGTTTCAACCTTAAAAACTGTGTGCATTTGTGTTCCTCTTGTTTGCTACTATCATTGTAAAAACATTGATAATAATTGAAGATTAACTAATTCTCTAATTGAAAGGAATATTGATTCACCCCCCCCCCCACCCCCCACCCCCATCTCGGTGTTCCAATATGATATTTGTTAGATGCATTTTTTTAAGACTCTTTTTTTCAAAACATTATAATATGTATTTTGAATTAATTGGTAATTTGCATCGTGTTAATGTTAAAATCAATATTTCACTTGATAATTTGCAATTATGTTGATCTCAAAAACAATGACGTACTATATAAAATTCTTTCTTTTTGTATGTAAGATCATAGTAAAATAATGATAATTCTAAAGTACATGAATTTATTTGCATTATTTTCTAAAATTTATTATGTTACAAAAATTCATACTATTCTAGATTTATTATTTTACAATTATTTACAATTTTACAAATTTACAAATTTAAAATTTTTAATAAAATAATTTCACATTAATACAATTAAAATTATGGTTTTCAAGCTTCTGTGGTTATCATTTAATGAAGAGATCTCCGGATTATCCACTATGTGATCAAACAATGGTCGACATTTCGGCTCCCAACGACGATCCATCTTCATGAGAAGATGATGCATGAAAAGTGAAAGAAGGACGCAGAGGACTAGGTTTATATATAATGAAAAGAGGAGAAAAGGAAGAGTCGACAGAATAATTAAAATTTTAAATTTATAAAATTCTTATAAAACAATATATATTCATTAACTTAATAATAATAATTATTAATTTAATAAAATTTTAATTTTTTATTAATTGCCTAATTGTAAGTGATAAAACCTAAAGTAACTAAAAAATTTAAAATATATATATTTATAATTATATATATATTAATTGCTTAGTTATAAGTTACCAAAATTTTTAAAATTTCTCTCCAATTAATTGCGTAATTATAAGGAACTAAATTTTGTATTTTTTAATACAACTTACTAAAATTAATTAAATTAATAATATAAGGGTTAAATCCTAATCTTAATTTTTAGGAAAGAATTTAAACTAAAAACCTAAATATGAGAAACCCTAAAAATACTTGAATTAATGAATGTTAATACTAATTAAAGTAAGCTATTATTTATTTTTATTAAAATATTAATTAATATTTTGTAAATTATTCTTTCTAGTATTTTTGGGATTTCTCATATTTAGGTTTTCAGTTTAAATTCTTCCCTAAAAATTAAGATTAGGATTTAAGCCTTATATTATTAATTTAATTAATTTTAGTAAGTTATATTAAAAAATACAAAATTTAATTACTTATAATTAAGCATTTAATTGGAGAGAAATTTTAAAAATTTTAGTAACTTATAATTAAACAATTAATATATAAATAATTATAAATAAATTTTTTTTTTTAAATTTTTAGTTACTTTGGGTTTTATCACTTACAATTAAGCAATTAATAAAAATTTAAATTTTATTAAATTAATAATAATTATTATTAAGTTAATGAATACATATTCTTTTATAAGATTTTTTTTTTTTTTAATAAACTTTAGGTTTATCACTTACAATAAAATTTATTATTATTTATTATTATTTAATTAGCTAATAGGATAGCATATATTCTATTAAATTATTTAAAATAAAAATAAATTTATTAATTATAATAATAATAATAATATAATAATAAAACTCATTATATTATAAATAATAACAAAATATTAATTAGTCCGTGAGCTCTTCCTTTTCTCCTATTTTCACTATATATGATGATGATGATGGTTAACTTCCACTCATACCAATCTTTGGTCTATCGGACCTAAAGAAAAGAGTTATTTAGTTTGATTTAAGATTTTATTCCTATGCTCAAAAAGCTTGGAGAGAAGCCTCCCGAGCTCACTATAATTTTGACATCTTAAAAGGCTAGGAAGGTCAGTATTGTAACAAAGATTATGAAATTGAGCTCTAATGTGGTTGTACTCGGGGCACTCTAAGAGGAAGTGATTTTCATCCTCAATGTTCATATTCTCACAGAGATGGCAGATCCTTTCCATCCATGGTGTTTTAGGAACTGTCCAACCACCTGTTTCACTATGGAACTCATGAGAGTTCGTTCTAATCTTGGCTATATTAATTTTCTTCTTTGAGCTAGTTAAAACAGATAGATACTTTTGATCTTCTAGGGTGGGGTTGATGACCTCCTTATAATATCTTAATTTTCTTTTAGTTGCTAGATCTTTCTCACACCACATTTTTTCTTTGAACTTAGAAGTAACAATTTTTTAATGTTATTAATGTTTTGCAATGCAACATTCTCGTCGATCTCCCAATGGTTTAACCAGGCCCTGGTGTCTTTATACCAACCTCGTTTAAGCCTTAGGTGGTTTTGGCTGGAATTTAAAGCTATCTTAGGAAGTCTATGGTCTCCTATGCTATTGAGCTTGTGCTTGTACAATAGAAGCCTAGTCATAGCTAGGCTCTCGATAGGGGAAAGACCCACTTCTATAAGGAGAATAGGATAGGGTGTATTTCTTTTAATTTTAAGGTTATACATTATAAAACACTTCTGGATTTGCTCAATATTTCTCCAGGATTCTCTAGAGATGCTGCAACCCCAAACCTCACATCCATATAAGATAACAGGAGTGACTAAAGTTTCAAAGAGGAACTTCTTTCTATCCCACATTACGAGGTTTGTCGTTTTACAATTATTTTCAAGACCAAAATAAGCTTTCCACCCCCCATTAATCCTTTTTTGAATGATATAGTTCCAGTTGAGCTTGTGATGAATATCAATTCCTAGGTACTTGTAAGAAGACACTTCCTCCAAGTTACTATTGTCATACATAAAATGAGCATAAGTGTCCTTCTTGGATTTGATAATCATAACTTTTGTTTTGTCAGTGTTAATAGACATACCCATGGTAGAGCAGAAATCCTTAAGAAGTCTAAGTTGCTTATCAAGATCAGATGGGCACCTTGCGAGAAGAACAATATCGTCAGCATAGAGAAGAAGGATGATGACTATCCCAGCTAAGATCGTGCCAGCACATCTTGCTTCCTCTAAACAACCTTCTAGCTTGTCGATGTAAATTCCAAATAGGGTAGGGGAGAGGGGGCAACCTTGTTTAACTCCGATATTACACTTAATATCTTTCGACCACCCCTCATTGCTCTTTAACTTGGAAATTACATTCTCGTATAACCTTATAGCGGCCGCTCTTAGCTCGAAAGGAACATTTAGCTCTTCTAATCTATTCCATAGGTTGTTTCTAGGAACCGTATCGAAATCCTTTCTAAAGTCCACAAAGAAACATAAGAGATTGGATTTATCATTGCGACATTCCTCCACAATGATCTGAAGCGTAACGAGGTGGTCCGTTGTTGAGTGCTGCCTTCTAAAACCCGCTTGGCCTTTAGCCCGCTTACCTTCACTTTCAAGCCAAATGCTCAACTTCTTTTCCAAAATAATACCATATAACTTGGCTAAGAGAGGGTTGATCATAATTTTCCGATAATTAGAGGGGTTATTTGTATCCCCACTTTTAAAAATAGGGATAATGAGGCTCTGAGTCCAAGGTTTAGGGAACCCTTGCTTGACCACTTGGTTGAAAAGCTTGTGGATGTGGGGGATGAGGACAGGACCTCCAATTTTTAAGATTTCCGCCTGGTAACCTTCAATGTCTTTAGCTTTCCCATTTTCCAGGCGTTTAACCCCAAAATCAATGTCTTCTAATGAGAAAACTTCTTTCGTTGTGAGCAGGGTTTCAAAATCCCTGGCATTTGGAGAGTCATAAAGCTTTTTAAGATAGGAATTCCAGTCGTGTAAAGAAATTTTGTTATTATCTTTAGTTTTCCTAGTTAGAATCTGCCTCCAGAATTTCTTAGGAGCCACCTTAGAGAGGTGTAAGAGATTCTCTTATCTTTTACGAATATATTGCCTTTTTTTCCTTTTAGTTAGGTCTTTGTAGATTTTTATCTTGTGAATTTTGAGAGATTCATCAACAACTTCCTTAATTTCTCTCCTCGCACTTTTACAATCTTTGTCATACCATGCGTTGGTTTTGCTATTTCTTTTATTACTTGAGACTTCAATTGAGAACTTGTTAATAGAATATGAGAGGGTTGTAGTAAAATTATGATATAGGTCATCTATGTTGTCTATACTAGATAAAGGAAGCAAATTAGTTTTTAATTCATTTAGAAAGAGATCATTTTTATTTCTATCAAAGACTAAGTTATTTTGACTATAAGGATTATCTTCTATGGGATCTCTATGCATGACAAAATTGAGAGTTATAAGTAAAGGCCTATGATCAGAGTCAGGCTCGTGGTCGTCTAAGATGTAAAAATTTATTATTTCGTTGTATAAAGGGAGATCGGAAATAACATAGTCTACCACGCTACTGCCAAGCCCATGGATGCAGGTCATCTGGCTAGAATTGGGCCACTTCTTTAGACCGTTGCAAATTATGAGATCCTGAGCACTACAGAGCTTGTATAAACCTAGTCCTCTGTGTCCTTCTTTCACTTTTCATTCATATCTTGTCTTGAATATGGATCCCCGTTGGGATTCGAAACGAAACGTCGACCATTGTTTGATCACACTGTGGATAATCCAGATATCCCTTCATACAATTACAATTACAGTTTTACAATTACAATTACAATTACAATTACAATTTTACAATTTCACATTCAATTACAATTAAAATTAAAATTAAAATTTTAGAATTTTACATGCAATTACAATTACAATTACAATTTTAGAATTTTACATAAAATTTACAATTACAATTTTACAATTTTACATATATACCATTACAATTACAATTATAATTACAATTTCACAATTATAATCATTTCACATTAATACAATTAAAATTTTACAAATATTTTACAATTACAATTTTACAATTTCACATACAATTACAATTAAAATCACAATTATAATTTTAGAATTTTACATACAACTACAACTATAATTACAATTTTACAAGTACAATCATTTTGCATTAATACAATTAAAATTTTACAAATATTTTACATACAATATTTACAATTACAATTACAATTTTACAATTTCACATACAATTGCAATTAAAATTAAAATTACAATTACAATTACAATTTTAGAATTTTACAAATTAGAATTAGAATTACAATTTTACAATTTTACATATATATAATTACAATTACAATCATTTCACAATAAATTAAATATTACAATTACAATTATAATTTTACAAATATTTTACATCCAATTACAATTACAAATACAATTACAATTTTACAATTTTACATGCAATTAAAATTAAAATTTCATTTACAATCACAACATAATATTTAATAAATATCATGATTTAATATTAAATTAAAATAACATCACGATCATGATAACCATCGTACAAACATCATATTCTAGTAAAAAGCATATTCAAATTCACTAACATCATCTAATCATCGCTAACAAAACACAATTAGCATTGTATAACATCATCACAACACAAACATCAAATATACATCTCATGTCATATAACTGCTATCACGTACACATCTATCTGCAAGCTGCACATTAAATGAGCATATCTAATATGACCTAAAAATATACACATCATGATGATCACCATCATGTAAATTAAGTACAACTGCAACATGAAAATAAAATACATGGACCATATATATATATATATATATATATATATATAACTGTATAATGTCGAAAATATACAACTGTAATATAAATTTCAAATATCAGCTGGTGGTACATCATCAACAGTAGTAATAGTCGAGGCCTCCTTAGTCAATGGTGCAGCCTCGAAAAGCTCAAATATATGTTGATCATCACATGCCTGCTAATCTGGTGGTGCCTCATGCTGATCAGGATCAACTGCTGGCTGCTCATGATGACTCGACATGGATGGTCCAGCTTGCTCATGATCATGAGTACTGTTGGATGCTACAGGCTATTGATCATGATGACTCGACGTGGATGTTCTAGCCTTCTCATGATCATGAATACTGGATGCTGCAGGCTACGAAGGCTGACTTGACGTGGATGGTCTAGCTTGCTCATGATTATGACTACTGGTCGATGTTGCAGGCTGCTCATCTGTGGCGCAAGCTGAATGTTGATCACTCCCCTGATCATGATCATCAAATAATGCGTCGCAGCTTAATTGTCAATGTACTGAGTCTCGACCATGCCTACGTCGAAGGGCCCTCCTCAACCGCGTCACTATGCTGGTAGCTCCTACGACATGCCACATCAGGGCGAACATGTCACGTGGCATGCCTGTCCACATCTGTACCATCCTAGCATCGGCCTGTATCTCTCTCATAGGGGCGGGCCTGAATCCCCCCTCCACAAGCAGTGAACAGAGTTGGTCACCCAACTCCATCCTAAATCTAGTATGAGGCCTACGCCTCACAACAGCCGATAACTGTGCAACATGAGGACAAGGTATGTCTGCACCAGCCTGATCCTCGACATTTTCCATCTCCTGGTCGTCATCAGGATCTACACCTGGATCATTTGGTGGAGGTGGCATCTCATCGCCATCAAATGACCCAATGTCTGCAAAATATATATAATTACACTACAATAATTATACGATTTCATTAAACAGTTTAATAAGAATAAATAAATAACATGTTAGAATAAATTTAAAGAAAAAAATAATATTACCTCTATCACTTGGTGGCTCATCATCTGTGAAGAGGATGTTGGCACACCCTCGCCAATCCAAACCTGCATACAGACAAGGGGCTAGAATGAAGGGATGCTCATGAACACTGGCTAGCAGCTCCAGTGCATCATGCAATATCCTCACGGAAAACTCTGACTCACCCCTCTTGGGCATCATCTATCCCCACATTTGCATTTGTACATGCAGCATTGGCCTACGAGGCTGCCGAACAAAAGTAGGTCTCGTCTCTGGAAACCTCTCAAAAAATAAACAAAATAGCTCTAAAGAAAATGGGAAGCTCACCCTCCCTTGTTCCTGAGCACAACATCTATCTAAATTTGTACAGAGTTGTCACAAAAAAATGGCAGACCACCTCAGAATTCGTGGCACCTATAATAAATAATCAACATAAAATAGAAGTTGGGAAACACTTTTTGCCCTTTTTGACGTTGAAAATTGTAATTTTCTATGATTTTCAACTTCAACTCCACTAAACTCATATTTTTATTGCAAATTATGCTTTGACATAAAAACAAGAATTGTAGAGAATTGTCTTACCTCCATACCCATATTTAAAAAAAAAAAAATATTGGCATATAGAGGGGTAAATTTCTTGTTTACTAACTGCATATACTTGAAATTTTCAGGCAAACATAAATAGTCACTTTATAATCCTTTACTTTTTTTAGGGAAGGTTATTCATTTTTTGGAAAAAAACCATAGCATCATAATCTGCGTATATTGCACTAGTGTACAGACTATTTTTCGGTAATTTTCGGATTAAATCACTATTTTTTATTATTTTTTGAAATGGACGAAGACAAAAAAGCAGTGATGTTTCAGTACATTTTATCATCCTTTGATTTTATTTTCAATGTGATCTTCAATAAGAAAAATGAGAGTACCCTTTTGAAGTAGACAGGGAGAGGAAGTGCAGTATGATTTTTTTGAATTTTTTGGTGTCCTCATTTGAAAGTTATTGAATTTTCATTCAGTGCAATTTTTCGAACAATGAAATTCCATAGTGACATAGTTTAGTAAAAAAATAATAAAAAATTGAATTTTTTAATGAAACTCCATAAATCTCACATCATCAAAAACTAGATTTAGAGATGAATCTAATGGTACTTGGTCCGACATATAACATTTTGTTTTTGTAGGTGTTCTGTCCCTCCAAAGTTGCAGGTTTCTTAAAACTGCAGAATTTTCTAAGTTTTTCGTTGACTAGAAACTCTCGGCCGAGATAATGTCTCGGACGAAAAATTTCTAAAACTCTCGACCGAGAAATTTAAAACAATTTAAAACTCTCGATCGAGAGTTTAACCCGCCTAAAGTTACATTTAACCGCGCGGGCAAACTCTCGGCTGAAAGTTTAAAAAACTCTTGGTCGAGAGTTTGCGCTCGAGAGTTTGCCCAATAAAACTCTCGGCCGAGAGTTGATAAAACTCTCAGCCGAGAGTTTTATTGAATGTTATATATAAAATGGAATCTAAGGTATGGCATGAAAATCAAAGTGTGAATAAAGGTATTTAATTTGAAGACTTGAGAAGCCACTTAGTGAACAACTAGTGTGGAAATATCAATTGCTGAGAGTAAGATCACCTATCAATGATGAAAATAGACCTTGGGTACTTCTCTAGGTAAAATTCTGAGAGCAATTTGTTATAGTAGATAAGATTTTACTCACTAGTAAGAAAAATGTAGACCTTTAGAGTAAAAGATATAGGTTATTGTAGATACTAAAAGTGATTTAACAACTAGAAAGGATAACATGATAAGTCAAGGAGATATGAGAAAGGGACAACACAAGCTATAAATCCCTTAAACATAAGCATGACAAAAAAGTGACTTGGGAAGCATTGACTCAATAATGACCAATGATAGAAGCTTGTGATGTAGGTGGAATCCACTAACTCTCCATAATTATTGGAAGAGTAACCATATAGGAGAGTAAATACTTAATAAAAATGGCTCAAGTTCCTAGATTCATACTAAAAATCCAAGTTGTCGAGACAAATACTTAAAACTAGTCATTTTTTTAAGCGTGACATTACTCATGATTGTTTCCAAATCAATTAGATAATGCAATTCTTTCCTTTCCCTATTTTTCAATATATTTGATTTTTTTTTTCATATCCTAAGGCTTGAAAAATAATAAAATAATGTTATTATACAATGGAGGAAACAAGTGTCATGGGAAAGAAAACTAGTTCCTACTGTAGGGAACATACCTATTTTCAATTCAAGGGATGTGTGTAGGATAAGGACACCATTAGGAGTGTTTCATCAAGGATAAATGTGTAAATATGCAAAAGAAATAGATACAAGGCTATTAATTGAAGAGAATGCATAAGTGATAGGTTATGAAACATCAAATTGAAGTTGACATCAGGCTCGAAAACACAAGCAGTACAATATAATGTAGTGTTACAACGCAACAATGGGAACCCCATCTAGAAAGGCCAAAAAAAAACATTAAGAGAAATTTATGAGGTTTCATTAAAGGGTCATTTCAAGGGTAAATAGGGCTCCAAATCCTATGAAAAGATTACAACATTGATGCTAAATGGATATCAAGGTACTAATTAGTCCCATAGAAGGTAGGCTCTACGATGAAATTACAACACTTTTAAAAGCAGGAAAGAAGGTGTGTGTTTGAAATTAGTGGGGTATATTCTATGGTAGCAATGATATTGAATTGATTAATACAAAATGAACTATGGGAAACTATTCCTTGCATTCCAATTCTTGAATAAATTACCTACCACATAATATCTAAAATGGACAAAAGTGATGGAAAAAATCGCAGAAAATCAACTTAGTTTACATCATATCACCTAAAAAACTAAAAACACCACTTAGAAAGCACTTGCTTATAATTAATAAAATTAATAAAAACATAATAAAGTTTTTTAAACATTATAAAAGGGGTAAAATAAACCTAATATAAGTGAATATGATAAGTTTTACCACTTCATTTTCACTTTTACTCCAAATTTGTACATTTTGGTCAAAATATTCTCAAACTTTGAAAAAGGATTTTCAGAGCTATAACCATTGGGTTTTTATTTCATTAGGACCAAGTGAATCTACATTCTGTTGTCTTCCATTTTAATGTCCATTTAAATTTTTATTTCTATCATAAAATTGAGTTAAAATTTATTTATAGAACTTAGGGTGCACATATGAACTCTCCCAGGGCATTTCAACATTATGAACCCCACAATCCTAGCTGACCTAACAATAATAATTTAAGGGCATTGCATCATGAGAGTGCGGGCTTCTGAGGAGTGGTGATTGGGCTGAAGCTTTGCAGATCCCTGATCTCGGCTCATCTGCCTTGCTAGCCAATCCATTCAGCACAAGCTAGATCTCTCAGCGGCACTCCACCTGAATCGCCTCATGAACACCTCAGGGGGGGGGGATGTGGTTCGACCCCCCCTACCTTCAGCCCTTTTATTTTCGGCAGCATTCCCTCTGAGACCTCCAACATCCCATCCAGCTCCAGATCTGGGGGAAAAAGCAATGCATCAGCGCCACAGGGATCTGCGTCCGCGGGGCACATTCCAAGTCAACATAGAGCGCAAGATTCGTCCCCATGCAAGCCCATCTCGGAGAAAATACCCAGATTAATCATTGAAGATCCATGGATCGATGAATACAAAGACCACATGACCAAGCATGCCCTGATCTGCAGATTCATGGGGGTTTGACATAATGAAAAGGCTCTCTGCTGGTGGATAAACCAGAAATGGAAACCCAAAGGGGACTACGAGCTTCAACTGGGATCAAGAAGCTTTTTCACCGTCATCTTCACTCACAGGGATGATAGAGATCACATCTTCGAAGGTGACCCATACTTCTACAACTCTGCAGGACTTTACATAATGTATTGGAGGCCAAACTTCGCTCCAGAACAGGAAGACTTCAAAAAAGTTCTAGTATGGATTTGCCTTCACTCTCTGCCTGTTGATTACTGGAACAAGCGCATCTTGGAAGCCATAGGAAACCAACTGGGAGCCTTCATCAAAGCCTCAGATCTCACATCGCAAGGTAAGTACACAACCTATGCTAGAATCTGTGTTTAGCTGGATATTTCAGGACCCCTCCCAGGCCATATGGAGCTGATCCATAAAGGAGTGCAATGGAAGCAAACCAATGATTACGAAAATATCCCATTCAGATGCCGAACATGCCGACAGCATGGACATCTCAGTCATGGCTGCCCTGCTAATCAACCACAACCTCAAGCCCAATAGGAACAAGGGGCTACTCCAACACCTGGTTTCACCTATGTCTCAAGAAAGAACAAAGGGAAGAAAGACAAAAAGCCTCCGAAACCCTCCACCAATACAACCCCCACCAATACTGCCTCGACCCAGCAAAACAAATTTGAAGTTCTGAGCAATCTTGACTCATTGGAGCACCCTATAGTCTCCCAGGCCCCCACTGATCAAGATCCGTCATTATTAAGTCAATATTTGATTACAACCAACGCCCCAAGCACAACCTCGGATTCAATCCACGCCCAGGCACCGCAACACAAACCATAATCCTCTCCCATTCAGATTAATACCAGCCACACCTCACTGCAAACCCCTCAATGCACAGAAATGCAAACATAGCAGCCATCCTCAACCACTTCAAACAATCCTCTGGAGGAGATCCTAGGCGATCTAGATCTCCAAAAGGTCAATGAGCAATGGTCCAAACTAGGAGTCGATGCCATTCCCCAAGAACACTTGGAGAAGATAGAAATGGCATACCTGCAGCTGGAATACATCAACCAAAATGCAGCCAAAAGGCAATGGGGAAATAGCAACCAAACGGGCATTCAAGCCAACCTGGATTTGGATCAAGACAAGCCACAAGGACCAGGAAGAAAAAGAGGGCGCAAATCCACAAGACACCAAATACAAGAACCAGGCAGACGCCTAATCAATGAAGGAAAAATCAGGGCCTTGGTCCTATCTGCTCCAAAGGTAGCTCAATGAAAATCACAACCTGGAACATCAGGGGGCTCAACGGCACCACCAAAAGAAGGATCTTGAAAAACCACTTATTCTCGCTACACCCAGACATCATACTTCTTCAAGAATCCAAATGCTCTCCCAAAGGCACAGAGACACTCAAAAAACTTGTTTCCAACAGTCATCACTGCATAAGCATAGATGCTATCGGGCAAGCAGGAGGGTTACTCACGTTTTGGAACAAAAGAAAATTCTTCTTGCAGAATGCTCTGTCCACCAAGCACTCGTTATCGATCATTTTCAACATGCCAGACTCAGGGCAATCGATCTGCATCACCAACGTGTATGGACCCCAACGAATCCAGGAAAAGTTGAAGATGCTGCTAGACCTGGACGAAGTCAGACAACACCATGGGGCAAACCACTGGATTTTAGGCGGAGACTACAACATGATCACCAATCTAGCGGAAAAAAAGGGAGGCTTACGAAGATTGGATAAGGACTCGGAAGCATTCAACACCTTTATTGTTGAATCCAAACTCATTGACATCCCCACAGTCAATGGTCTGCATACCTGGAATAATAAGCAAGGAGGAAATAGGCAGATAGCATCAAGGCTCGATAGGTTCCTCATGTCGGAATCCATTCTGCTGCAAAATATCGACATGGAGGCCAGCATTCTGCCTATCAGAGGATCTGATCACTGGCCAGTGTAGATTCACTTCACCAATTTGGATAAGCCCCACAACAGACAATTCAGATTTGAAGCCTTCTGGATAGAGCACCCATCATTCATGCAAAACATACAACGCTGGTGGACTCAAGCCACCATAAGGAGTGACAATATCATGTACATATTCCAGCAGAAGCTCAAAACAATAAAAATCAACCTCAAATGCTGGAACAAAAACACCTTTGGCGACATATTTCAAGCCAAAAAAGAACTCGAGGAAAAAATGGCGAACCTCCAGCAATCTTTGATCAAAGAAGGGCCCAATGATGAAAGAATAGCTCAAGAATCAAATCTACAAAGGCAATGGGAAGAACGGTTAAAACAAGAAGAGTTGTTGTGGAGGCAGAAGTCGAGGGTGCAATGGTTAAAATAGGGAGAACGCAACACTAGTTTCTTCCATAAGTCAACCATCTAGCATAGAGCACATAATCGCATCCTCTCCCTCAAAAAAGCTGATGGCGATCAAGTTTATACAAGGGAGCATATAGGATCTGAACTCAACTCTTTTTTCACTTCTCTTCTCAGTGATCCCATTCAAGATAGAACCCAAGCCATCAATGAAATTATCGCTGCCATTCCCAACTTAGTTACAGAGGAGCAAAAATCCCTCCTTCTAAGAGAATTCACTGAGCAGGAGATTGAAGAAACAATCTTCAACATGGCCTCGAACAAGGCTCCCAGACCAGACAGCTTTACAATCGAATTCTTTAAAGCTTGCTGGCCCATTATTAAGGTTGACCTTCTCAACCTAGTAAGGAACTTTCATAGAACCAAGAAATTTTTGCCTGCCATCAATGCCACATTCCTCACCTTAATTCCCAAATCAGACCAGGCTAACTCCCCCGACAAGTTTCGTCCCATAGCCCTTTGTAATGTCCTTTACAAAATCCTTTCCAAACTGATGGCTAGCAGACTTAAATCTGTCCTCCCCTCAATCATTTCTCAGGAACAAACTGGCTACGTTGAAGGTAGGCAAATCACTGACAGCATAATCCTCACTCGGGAAGTGTTGCATTCTCTCAAAACAAAAAGGACTCTAGGTATGCTTATCCAGCTTGACCTTTCAAAGGCCTTTGATAAAATCAGCTGGCACTATATGAGAGCAATCCTCCAGGCTTTTGAATTTAGTCAGCAATGGACAAATTGGATAATGGAACTGGTCTCAAGTGCTTTCTTTTCAATGCTGCTGAATGGAGGACCCCTTCAACCCTTCATTCCGTCCAGAGGTATAAGGCAAGGAGATCCCTTGTCTACATTTCTCTTTGTCATTATGGCAGAAGGGCTAGGAAGATCCTTAGCCAAGGCAAAACAACAGAATCAACTCAAAGGCATCAAACCGGTACACCAAGGACCCACAGTAATGCATCAGCAATTCATAGATGATACAATGCTCATGGGCGCCCCCATAGTGTAGGAAGCTCGAACCATCAACAAAGTGCTAAAGAATTTCTCGGAGGCCTCAGGTATGGAAATCAATCTCACAAAATCCAAACTATTTTTCTTCAACACATCCATTCCTGTGTAGAGAAATCTTAGCAGAATTCTGAATATTCAAAAGAACTCCCTTCCAACCAAATACCTTGGTATACCACTCTCAGAATATGCCTACAAATCGACCAACTGGGAAGCCCTCCTCAACAAAATGAGAGCCAGGTTAAGCAGCTGGACCCACCGGGCCTTAAACATGGCCAACAGACTGATATTGGTCAAGTCCGTCCTTCGAACCATGCCAGCATATATGTTTTCAGCACTTGCAGCCCCTAAGGCGGTTTATAAATCCATCCAAAGCATCCAACGATCCTTTCTCTGGAATGAAGCCTCTAAGGAATCCAAATGGGCCCTCCTCAAGTGGACAGACATCTACAAACCAAAAATGGAGGGAGGTTTGGGCCTAAGAGACCCCAAGATATTAAGCAAGGCTATAGTAGCAAAAATCTGGTGGAGATGGGTAGAAAATTCTAACTCCCTCTGGGGCACCTTGTGGAAAGCGAAGTATACAAATAAAATCAGGGACAAAGACCTCATCAGGCTTATAGGCACCACTTAAGGATCCCCCATCTGGAATAAAGCATGGGAAAATCGACATATTATTTAGCAGCATAGCTTTTGGGAAGTGCACCAAGGCAGCACTGCCCTATTCTGGGAAGATGCCTGGCAGCAGCTCCCACCCTTGGCACACCCAGACTGGAACACTCTTAAAAGAGCTATGTATGAGGAAGGCAAGGTTACGGTAGCAGACTACTGGCAACCTGTGAGCGAGGCAACCACATGGAAAAAATGGTTATCCAGAGAAGAATGGCATACCCAAGCAGGCCTAATGAATGTAGACCATCTTCTACAAGACTTGGACAAAAGAAGAATCCTAAAGTCTAATAAAGAGGACATCTTGAGATGGGGAAGAAATCCCAAAGGAAAGTTCAACCTCAAAGAAGCATATCAGATCTTGGCTGCCTCCTCGGATCCGCAACCAGATCACAAATGGCAAGCCCTTTGGAACAGAGGAACATGGCCAAAAATCACACTATTCTCTTGGCTGGTCATGCATAACAAGGCACTCACATGGGACAATTTGCAGAAACGAGGCTTCGTAGGCCCTTCACGATGTATGCTCTGTGAGAATGGTCCAGAAACTCTCAATCACATCCTCAACACCTGTCCCACGGATTGCTCTCTGTGGGATGACATGGCCCTAGTCTTCAGACAATCCGATAGAGACAGAAACTCCATCCAACTCTCACTCAGCAAGTGGAGATTTCTATTTTGAATGTCATTTTTAATATAAAGTGAGTATTTCAACTTGTCTCTTAAACATTAACCATCGTTTTTGGTATTGGGTTGTAATTTAAGCATATTGTGTCCAAATATCATCAAATGTTTTCATAGTAAATTCATTTTAAGAACATTAAAAGAGATTTAAAACCGATCAAAACATTACATTAAAAATAAAAAATAAAAAATAAATCTTAAATCCTAAATTGGTATATATTTATTATATATATATATATATATATATATAAATATATATATATATATATATATATATATATATATATATATATATATTATTTAAGTTTTAACAATGAATTATTAAAAAAATCTATTGATAATAATCACAATAATAAAGACTCTCGGACGAGAAAATGCATAACTCTCGTCCGAGAGAATTTTAACTCATGTTAAACCCGACCAAACTCTCGTCCAAAATATTTAAAATCTCTCGAATGAGAGTTTTGAAAACTCTCGGCTGAGAAATTTAGTTGACTTTTTTCTCGGCCGGAGATTAAAAATTTCTCCCGAATTCTAACCATCTGCCAAAAAGTGTTTCCCAGTGGGAAAATAATGTGTTGTCTATCGTTGGTATGGTGTGTAATTGTCGAAATCAGTAGCGAGAGGCACCCCACCTCCTCTCCACCAAATTAACCAATACGTAACTGACCTTTGAAGACCTGAAAATCTGCAGAAGACAGTATATCCGCACTAATGTATCTCTAGGAGTACACCAATTGACTCCCTACTGCATAGCCAACGGGGACCTCTGGGAACGAGGGAAAATCCACCCCTCTCCTTGATAGGCTAGTAATGGAATAGATGTCCTCCTCAAAGGGTGCATACCACTGGTTAGGACCAAACCAGAAATCCTGTCGGTGGGCATTCCACCTGTGGATAAGTTGTCGCAAAAACCCACCATGGCGCTTTAGGGATGTAGCCTCCTCATAGAACTTGAGGAGTCTTATCTCCCTTAGGAGTGCCTGGCTGGCTGCTATAATAGGGTGAGGGTATATATCTCTATCCCTCTCTTGTGCCTCCCACAGGTGAACCACGTTATACTGGCCCCCCTGTTGTTGTTGTTGTTCCATATCTTCTCTCCTTTGACGTCGCTGAATGATTGACTTATTAAATATAAATTTTGTATTAAATGAGACATGTATTTAGTAATATATATATATATATATATGTTTTTGAAAAAAAAAAATAGTCGGTGCGCCACAAAAAAAAGGCATGCACTGGTAATGGTGAGTCTTTTTTTGTCGCGCACCAGCGACGGTGCACCTGGAAAGTTTTAGCGCACCGCCCTCCTGGCATTGTTACAAGTTCAACGGTGCGGTGGTATAACATACCACACCGTTGACTATGTACCAGTGTCAGGAGGGCAGTGCACTGACCAAACTATGCGCCTCGGGGCGTATAGTTTAGGAAGCACACCGCCCTCCTCACATCACTACATAGTCAACGGTGTGGTCCTTTACATGACCACACCATTGACTATGTCCAGTTTGGAAGGGCGGTGTGCTAAAAAAATACCCACCCTGGGGCAGATATTTCTGTCAACGTACTGCATCCCCGCAATTCGACATGGTCAATGGTGTGGTCGGGTAATTGACCGCACCGAAATTATTTTAATTTTAAAAAAGCATGGTGCGTCGTTTCGGTACCACCCTGGGACCGTTTCGGGTACCATTAGCACTGGTCATGATTCATCCTTTAAATTTATAGGCATCACCATGAACCGGTGCGAGCCGAATGGCTCGAGCGCACAGCGTGAATTTTTTTTTAATTTTTTTTAAAGGTGAATTTTAAGTTATTTTAGAGAAATATCCGCTAAAAGGTTTAATTATGGAAAAATAAGTGAAATACATGTACATTTGGTCATCAAGGAGGAATATTGGCTGTAGAATTTTCAAAACTAAAATTTCCCACCGTTTTGCAATATTCGAAATGGAGATGGTGGGCAATGGACAATAGCAGTGTGTGCAATGGGAGCACGGATCACAGGGCACCTCACAAAATATAAATTTGCACCAGTGCTTGAGAGCTCTGGAGCACTGAAAAGTGAAAAATTCGGATTGGTTTCCATAATTTTTTTTATTTAACTGTGTTCTAGTGCACGGGTTTTCTAGGCGCACTGGGCGGTTTCTTACAACCACACCAGGTTGTTTCAGTTTTGGCGCAGGGTTTTAAGACGCACCGGTGTTGAATATTTGTAGATCATTGGTGTGCTATAGTAATGAGAGGCATCGGGCGGTTTTGTATCAATCACAAAGTGTAGAGATGTGCCAATTTTTTGTACGCACCGATGCTTTATCTAGTGGAACGCGCCGGTGCGTTTGGGATGAGAAACACACCAGAAAAAAAACATTCGAAAAAACCTCCACTCGAAAACCTCCTCTAGTAACCTCTGCTAAAAATGGATGTCTAGGCTATTTTTATAAGTGATTCCTCAAAAATATCTACTAGAGGCTCTTTTCCTTGTAGTGAATGATGACTTTTTTGACCTTAAATGAAACAATGAGATAGAATTTCTATTTTTCATGAAATAGTGAGACATAAATGAAATGGTTTGAACTTTTTGGAACTTGAACCATATGAAACACAAGAAGTGGCTTTTATTTCATCTTCAAAACAAGCTATCTCCTTCATTTGGGTTTTATGAATGAAATGAAGGGTTGATGCCTTATTTTAGATGAAAATTTGAAGATATTTCAAAGGCAGAGATGAACCTAGACAGTGACCTATATGAAATGGAGTGACCTAACCCTATACCTCTTTAGTGATGATGATGGAGATGGTGACCTTGAAACTGATGATGGCAATGACCTTGACAATGATGATGATGAATGAAATCAAGGAGAAGCATACATGACTTAGACTTCTTCAGTGACCAAAATTATTTTGTGAGAACATGTTCAAAAAAGTAAAAAAAATTTACCTATGACTTTGTGGAAAACAACTGAAAGATTCATTTGATCACTGACATAACTGGGCTAACATTGGCTCTAGTAGGGGATGGAAGCTCCTTCATGAGGTGTCAATAAAATCGTATATCAGGTAGCCTTACCATTGGACGATGGAGTCAAACTGGACTTTTAAAAACTTTGACAAACTAGAAAAGATGAACTAATTCTGGAAATGAATTTGACTAGAAAAAATGGACTTGAATCTGACTTGACAACTAACTGAAACTTAGTTATGGTAGCAAACCATCGAGATATTAGGGCCTTCGCCTCAGCCTTCAAATCTTTATGATAACCACCCACCTAATGAAGATGTATATACAATAATGTGATATGATCCCTTCAGTGTAACCAATCCAGCAAATGGCTACTAACTTGAATCTTGCTCACACTTTCGTCGAGCAGGCAAAAGGAAAAAAAGATAAGTGACTCAAAGTGTCCACTGAACATGTGCTCATGATCCATAAATACAAGAAGAATCATCTTCCCAAATTACTACAAAAAACTAACCAAAGGATCATGAATAACACGCAACATAATCTTTTCTAGATGACTTAAAACAGGAAAACAAACCTCCTTCCAAATTGTTGGTTTGTCTATGTTCTGAAACTGATCACCTTCATCAATTAATGCTGCAACATCGACCTTCATTACTGACTTGAACAAACTGGAAATATGGTCTTCAATAATATCAGGAGAAAGGGAAGTTTTTCTTGAAAATTTGCGTTTGAAGTAGCCTTATTATCAAAAGTATAAAATGTGCACATCCATAGTATCCAGGACAAACTCATTTTCTTCAGTAGTCTCCTCAATTTCTAAACCTAGAGGAAAATCATCATCTGAAAAAGGCTCTAAAAAAACTTCTTCTTTTTCATTTCTTTCCTGCAACGTATGATGGTCACTTTGAAGCCTAACATATTCAAAATATGAAGGTACACGTGTCTCTCTTTTGAAAAATTGATTCAGGAGTAATCCTTCATGTGAATCTGAATTAATAGTTTGTAAAGTAGCCGATTCATTATATATTTGAAAAATATTAACTTTAATAGACTCTTCAATAACTGGCACATCAAGATGCAATTCTCAGACTGCATTCTCAGGCTGCAGAAAATAAAAGTTTTCAAAAGGGTTTGTAATCTTCTTTTCCTCGATCATTGACCTAGAAGATGAATAAACCAATGGACTATCTATTTCCTTTCCTTGTTTAAAAGAGTTATCATACTCTTGATCATGAAAAGACAGATAAGGATGCAAAACTTTGTTAACTTCATGGGATATAACTTGATTGTTAGGATGCAGATCTATTCAATCTTCAAGCAAAGCAGTTGATGTGTGTTGTGAATGATCCTTTGTATCAAGGCAACTAAACTCTATTATTTTCTATTGAGAAGAATATTCATGAAGGGCCTCTATGATCTCATAATCCATACACTCTTAATCATCAAAAGCCTATTCAAGGTATTGAATGAAAACTTCACAGGATTCACAACAATCTTTGAACAACAAGAATGAATGGCGAGACTTTCCATAAAACTCAAAGAATGTTGTGTGGAAATATTTAAGAGAGAATAAGATACCTTGCTTTAACCCTTAATACCATGATCTTGCTTTCCCTTCCGAGGTAGCCATAAACATTTTCGTCAAAAAATCCTCATGAAACCTAATCCGAAGCTTATGTATATGCCAATCAAATTTTATTAGATGCAGAATAGCCTCATCCTTGTTTTCATCTATGAATTTGGGTAGATAAGTTTTCCAATCTATGCAAGGAATTCGATTTGGAAAACTAGGAATCTGAGAACGATTCATAGGGGCATACCTTCTAGCTATTGAATCCATCTTGAAATCAATGAAGTCACAAAGAAGTTCTTCAAGCTACCAATTTTTGAACAGTGGAGTCGCCATGAAAACTATGAACCTTTGGATTCTTTGCCACTAGAGTCGCCAAATGAAATATGCACAACCTTTCTTGTGCCTGACCACTATTTCACCATCAGCAATCAAAGCTAATCTTTTTCGTTCTTTCTCGGGAAAGATTTAAACTTCGCTCCCTAGAAATAGCGCCAAGAATGTTATCACTCTCCTCAACTTCCCAAGTCTAACAGTAGGATTGGAGAAAGGTAACCACTGACCAAAATTTAGGTCAGGTAGATAGCCCTACCTAGACCAGAGAGGGCTCTCTCTTTGTCACTTTAAAAATTCAAATGAATGGCTGAGTATTTAATGATTTTAGGCTAGGTATGTAAGCTTAAATAAGTAGAATTTGTTTGATGTTTTGAATGCTAGATAGAAAATTCAGTGAATGGATTGTATTAAGGCTTTTAGGTTTGAAACTTCAAGGTGAGCCTACAGAGAATATGTGAGGAAAGATAGGTATTTTGACAACATATTAATCAGTCATTGAGTATAGGATGAAAATGGACTAGAGTTTGAATGAGAGCTGCGGTGAATTCATTCAATTAAGAAACAAATAAACATAATATGGTGAATCTTTTCTAAAACAGAGCATGCATAAACATGAATTCTCCTCTCAAACTTACAAGATAGACATATATGAATAAGTATACATGATATTAAGCATAAAATGATAAACATACATGAGACACACAGATGCTCCAAAGCATAACACAAGTATCTCAACACAATTCCTGCAAATATGTCTATGATTTCATTCCACAAGCTGATTACAAGAGCTCCAATGAAATATGAGACTATCCAACCCCACAAAAGACTAAAGAGAGTCTACTTATAGAAAACATAGACTATGATGCCTCATCAGGTCGAAATAGCATCCAAAATGGATCATAAAAGCAAAATATGAGTCATTTCCTAGTTTCTAGGGAGGTTAGAAACCATTCCCTGAATTTCAGCTATAAACTAGGAGTGTTTGTACCTTACATTAATTACAAATTCCTTCATGATAGGAAGAAAAAAACAACCTAATAACTCCAATGAAAACTCATAGGACATCATTTCCTTGAATTTGTGACCATTTCTGAGCTTGACAGGTGTCCTAAGGAATCCAATTCTGATTTGTGCCAATTTTGTCTGAATATTTAAAAACAAAAAAAAAATTGCTGAAGAGTAACATAAATTTGGAGGCCATTTTGAGGCAGTTTTAAGAGTCCAAATCCACTACTAAAAGAACGGTCAACTGTCCCCGTGTGTCTAGTTTCCATAACATCTTTAATTTTGTAAAATGGATCATGGGAAGGCCTTCAAAAATCCATTCTCCCAGGGTTACTCCAAAAGCTTAACATAGTGTTCCAGAAGCGTAACAAATCCCTTTGAGAGGGATTTTGGAGGTCTTCCTAGAGGTGTTTGGGGATTCAAGTGGTATGGTTGGAATTCTTGGAATTCTTAGGACATCTACTACAAAATGGAGTCATTAAGCACTGCAAAACCCTATTTCAAACCCCTGAAAAGCCGATTTGAAGACTACTTGTCCAGAATTGCAGAAAATGACCTGGAGCAAGTGTATTGTTGGAATATATCTCCAAGTATAACACATATGGATAAAATTAAGGAGGGTTTTGTTCGTTGGCCCATGATTGACAAAAACCTCTTTCAATTTTGTAAACTTCATCTCCATTACTTGAGAAACTGATTTTGAAGCCAAATTGTCCATGCGTGCAATGTAAACCCTTACAAATGACCACGAAGATATAAAAATGATGCCATGGGTCTGAGTTGGCTCAAACCTAGAATGGTGACCTCCCTTGTAGTTCTTCTTCTCACTCTCCATATTTTATATCACTGAAAGGATGAAAACCCTAGTGTTTCTGTGGAATGAGTGAATGAATGGAAATATGGAAAACCAGAGTGTAGGAAAGTGTGAGTTTGGTGGATGAAATGGAGGGTCTTGGGGTTAAGTAAAAAATAGGATAAAAATTCAGTTGATAGGGTAGTTTCTTAACTCCACAATGAAAGTGGAATGAATGGAAATGGATATGTTTAGGGTGGTTAAAACCTCAAAACATAGGAAATTCCCAATTTCGACTGTGGGAAAAACTTGTGAAAAAAGTGTTTTTGATGTTTGAGAGCCATGGAGCTAAGTAAAAATTTTGATAAATTTTAGTGAGGAGTTTGGAACCTTAGCTCCACTGTGTAAGTGGAATGGGGGCAAATGGATGGGTTTAGGGCAATCAAAAGCCTAAAACATAGTCAATGCTCAATTTTGACTGTTTTCACTGTGTTGAAAAGCTAGAATGAGGGTTTGACTATGTTAAACATGTTAGGGGTAGTGGTGTATGAAATAGGAGTGTATATATGTAGTATAGGAAATTTATAAGTCATTTTTTACAGTTTAGTCAATGGGTAGGTTTAGGTTTGACAAAAAAAATAAAATTATATGTATGATAGTGACATATGGAAACAACATTAAATGAGCATGAAATGTATCAAAGTCTTCATCATTCAATCCAAACACCAACAAAGGATGGAGGTTTACCTTGTAATGAGGTCACACAAATGAATGGAGCTCGAGCTTTGAATTGGTTGGAGGGTTCCCAAGCTCAAAAAAATGGAAACTTCCACCTTACAGGAGCATAACACTACCTTACAGGAGCGTAACAAAAGCATACATTAGCATAACAACAGGGTTAGAAGCATAATAGTGTGTGCGCAGTGCCTACGCAATGCTCCAAAAGGGTAACAATGTTCTACAAAGCACTCTCATAAGGGTAAAAACGCAATCTGAAAGTGAAATACAATGCCCAGAAATGTAACAAAGGTGGTTTTAAAGAGCTGTAAGCGGGTTTTTATGGAATGTTAAGGTTGTGCTTCGAAGTTTAGAGAGTATGGAGGGTAAATGAAAAGGAGATATGCTCTCTCATTTAGATTAAAGGGTAAATATGAATAAAATAAAGGTTGTTTCCCTTTTATAAACTTATGAGATGGCCTTTACCACATTTTTCTTTTGACACTTGACAATGACCCTTTTTAACCTTTTTGCACTTGAAAAGTGACATGTTTCTCCTTCAAATGACATAATAAGGCAGATTAAAACTCTTTCATTCTTTTTTACTCTTGAGGTGACCTTTTTTTGGCATTTTAAATGAGACATTAAGACAAAATTTACTCTTTTCATCAGACAACAAGACTGCTAGTAAAAACTTTGAAATCATTCACCCTTGGATTTGACCCTTTTCAAAACAAGATGAGGTGTCTATAATATTGGAAATGACTCCCTTTGCATTTGACTAGAACAATAGGTCAGATTTACCTGCTTTGAAGCTTTGACAGTCAATGATGAATTTTTTGACCTTAAATGAAACAGTGAGACAAAAGAGTCTATTTTTCATGAAACAGTGAGACAAAAATGAAATTATTTGAACTTTTTGGAACTTGAGTCATATGAAACATGATAGGTGGCTTTTATTTCATATTCAAAATAAGATATCTCCTTCATTAGGGTTTTATTAATGGAATGGAGGGTTGTTGCATTATTTTAGATGAAAATTTGAAGATTGTTCAAAGGTAGATATGAACCTAGACAATGACCTATATCAAATGGAGTGACCTAACCCAAGACCTCTTCAGTGATGATGATCGATATGGTGAACTTGAAATTGATGATGGTGATGACCTTGACAATGGTGGCGATGAATGAAATCAAGGAGAATCATACATGATTTAGACCTTTTCAGTGACCAAAATTATTTTTTGAGAACATGTTCGAAAAAGTAAAAAATATTGACCTATGACTTTGTGGAAAACAACTGAAAGAGTCATTTGATCGCTGACATACCTCGACTACCACTTCCCCCACCATTTATATTTATATCTCCATCCATCACTCCTCCTTTGTCTCTTTATCTCACCCCCAAAAACACACACATTCTCTCTCTCTGTATACATATTGATCTCTTCCTCCCTCTCTTTTTCTCTCTTTTCATCCATCTCTCCCCGCTCCATCTATACCTCTATATCCCTTCGACTCTCCTTCTTTGTCTCTCTATCTCAACCCCCAGAAATACACACACTCTCTCAATATATATCTATCTCTCTCTCTCTATATATATATATCTATTTATCTCTCTCTCCCACCTCTTTGTCTCCCTCTCTTTCCCTTCTCTCCCTCTCTCTCTTCATATCTATTTATATCTCCATCCCACCTCTTCATCTCCCTCTCTTGAACTTCTATCAATCTCTCTCTCCGTATCTATTTATCTCTCTCTCCCACCTCTTCTTCTCCCTCTCTTTCCATTCTCTCCCTCTCTCTCTCTCCCTCTCTCTCTTCCCTCCCAGTATCCTCTCTCCCTTACTCTCTCTCAATCTCTACCATGTCACTCCCTCTCTCTCTCTCCATATTTCTCTCTTTATATATTTCTTATTCCCTACCTCTCCCCCCCCCCCCCCCCCTTCAACTCCATCCCTCTCTCATCTCTCTCAAGTCCTCTCTATTTTCTCTCTTGTTTCTCCCTTTCTCTCCCACCTCTCTATGTCTCTCCCCACCTCTCTCTCTCTTTGTATCTCCAACTCTGCCCATATCTCCCTAGCTATATCCTTCTCTATATCCCCCTCTCTCCCCCCTCCATCTTTTTTTCTCCCTCTCTATCTCTCCCCCCCTTCTCCACCTCTCTCTCTCTCTCTCCTCTCATTATCTCCCTTTTCCCTCCTTTCCTCTCCCACTCACTCTCTATCCATCTCTCCCTTGTCACTTCCTCTCCCTCTCCACCTCTTTCTCTTTAAGTCTTTTTTCTTCTCTCTCTCTTCCCCTCTAGCTCCATCTCTCTCTCCGTCCCTTTCACAAGCAAGATCTCTCTCCCTTTCCCTCATACCTCCCTCCGTCTCTCCCTCCCATAACACTCTCTCTCTATCATCCAACTCTGTCACTATCTCCCTCCCTCTATCCTTCTCTCTCTCCCCCTCTCTCGCCCCTCCATCTATATGTATCCTTCTCTCTCTTCTCCTTTTCCCGATCGCTCTCTTTCCTCTCCTTCTCTCTCTCTTCCCTCCCCTCCTCTCTCCCTCCCTCTCTCTCCATCTCTCCTTTGTCACCCCCTCTCTCTCTACCTGTATCTGTATTCATCTCTCTCTTCCACTTCTCTCCCTCTCCCTCCCCCATCCTTCTATCTAACTTCCCTCCTCTCCTCTCTCCCTCTCTCTCTCTCCATCTCTCCCTTATCACTCCCTCTCTCTCTATCTCTATCTCTCTATTTCTTTGTTATTCACTCCCTCTCTCCCCCCTCCAACTTCATCTCCCTCTCTCCTCCTCTCGCTCTCCTCCTCTCTCTCTCTCTCTCCACCCTCCAACTTTGTTAGTATCTACCTTCCTCTCTCCTATTCCCCCCCTTGATCTCTCTCTCTCTCCATATATTTGATCGAGAATTTTCAGTTATGGAATCAATGATATATATATATAACATCTAATATATTTTACATTTTAATTTTTTGTTGTGAATTAATATATGGTTTTTTGGCATCTGTTATCGATAAGCCATGGCATTATCCCATGGTATTCTAAAAAACCTATTTACAAGTTAATAAAATCCATGGTAAAGTGGGGGTATATATCCATGGTTAAGAACCTTGTTATATTGTAAGTTATTTTAAGTATTAAGTTTTTATTTTCTTATTAATTAAATTTAAACATGGTTATGGAATCATTATTAGTCATTGCAAAGAGAGGAATATCACAAATTATTTGTGTTAATCACTATTATTTTAGGATTGATCAATGTAAATCATAATGTTTAACATTAAAAAATAAATATTTATTATTAAATATTATTAAAAAACAATAAAAATCAAGCATTTGATTGGAGCATAACTTGAAGGTATTATTGCAGCCTTTGCACAATATAATGCCATGTGGATAATTCCCTTACATATTTTCCAAAGGCTTATTATTTCAACTTAAGGTGGATGAGGGTTTGTTAACTTTTTTTTTTTTTTTTTTTAATTTGTTTAGTTGAGGGCCTAGACTGATTCTCAAGGGAGTATGCTAAGCGTATGCTTAGTCTTAATGATTATCAATGGCTTATAAATTTCTATAGTGTATTACAAAGTTTTTTAGGCTACAATTACAGATTTTGTTAGGCTACATTGACTTTTAATAAATTTAAAAAATTATATTCATGCCACGTGGCTCCCCGTCCACCAATTTCCTAGGGATTTGAGATTATTCTAATTCTAATAAGTTCCTCCATGATAAGTTCCTCATTATTATTTATAACATTCATTTATATATAAAAAAAATTTATTTAGCAAAATGGTCGATTAATTTTAATAAATTTAAAAATTTAGATTCGTGCCAAGTGGCTCCCCACCCACCAATTTCTTAGGGATTTGAGATTATTCTGATTCTAATAAGTTCCTCATTATTATTTATAACCTTCATTTATATATAAGAAAATTTTATAGAGAAAAATGATCCTTTTTACATTAATATGTGTAATTCCTTTTTTTTCTTAAGTTAAAGTTGATCCATAACCTTTTTATACATGGTTAATGAGGTAAATGTGTGCATGTAAGGAATTCTTCTTATTGTTCTTGTTGAAATAGGTTCTTTGGTTATTGGTTATGTTTATGAAGCCTTATGCTATATCAACCACATTAATATTTGTAATGTGATTGTACTATTTTATGCTATAATTTATGGATATGGCTACAATATCATGCATGGATTTTAAATATTTTTGTAGTGATTTTTATTCTTAAGCTTTGTAAAAAACCATCCAAAAATAAAATCCTTGAAAATAGATTATACCGAGATAAATAACATATTTACCATCAACTACTTTCCACTATAATTTAATGTAAATTAATATACTTACTAATATTTAAAAAAGTGTTTGTATAAAAAATGGATCGAAATAAGATGTAAATAAATATACTTACTAAGAGTTACTTCCCACCCTTATTTATGTTTCCTTCTACACTTATGTAGAAGTAAATGTAAATGTGTAGACTGTTGTAACATTATTTGGTTTTGATAAGTTATAGTATTAGACAAAATACAAAATTAAAATGTTAAGTTAGGATATGAATGGAAAAAGAGAAATTAAAAAAATGTTAGGACTGTGGTTATTTCATTATTCATATTAATAAAATGCTAGTGGTATATCGCCCTAAAAAATGAAGGCAAAATAAAATGTTAGGAAAACAAATTAAAAAAGGATGCTTTAGCTTTTAAAAATAATTTTTTTAAAAGGCTGCTTGTTTAAATGCGTCATTTAAATGTTAATTACTATTAATTTGTGATTAATTTTCTTAATTAAGCATTAATCCTTGTTTTTATAATCAACATAAAACATTATTGTAAATCCAACGCATGATTTTATTATATGGTCGAAAAAGACAAAAGGTATTTTTCATTTGTAATAAAGATCGCACATCTTCCGATGGAAAATCTCTTCCTGGCCAGACACGACTAGTTGTGTCCCCCCTCAACCATTTGTTAATGCGGGGGTTCAGCGCATTAATGGAAGGTGGACCCTCCCTACGTGTCGCCCTCACATCACTTCGTACCCCATGCCCCCCCCACCCCCTCCAAAATCCACTTATACTTCATTCATGGTTTTGCTCCCGCCAACGGCTAAATGACTCCCATGCTTTGACCATTTTCCAACGTCCTACCATATGTCTCCACCTCGTATGCCCATTGTCACTGTGTCCCTACCGTTATGACCTATTGTTCTGTTCTATTCACGCTCCTAGACGATTGATTGAACATTTAATCACGTTGCTCCCATGCCATTAACTACTACGGTCACTAAATTAGATGCTTATTGTATCCTTATCAGTTATAAACAAACCCGTGTCTGCCATAATATCACTTTTTCTTAATTGATTTATTGTTTGTTGCAGGTATATAGTTCCATCGTGCACTGTCTTCAAACAATTGTTATTTCTCTCACACTAGATCATATTTTCTTCCCTCTGTCATCTAATTCTCAATTATTTTCCTTTTTTTGTCAACATAGCTCCCAAAGGAAAGACCAGGAAACATGTTTTAGAGGAAAACCCTTCCACTGGCACTCTGGTAGACCTATACCATATTCCTCTTGCAGACGCATTCTACAAGTTTGCTGACACAGAGTGCTAGTTCGAGTTTCATGAACTGCACCTGTGGTTGAGACAAAATTACCTTGACAAGCAAGATCATATCAAATTATGGGAATCCCTTATACCCCTCTTATGTTTTCCCAAAACCTATGATTTTCCAGACCTGGTTATCTGGAGACAAACCAGATATGATCCTATTAAAATAGAATTAGTGGCTCAGAATGGTGACATTATGATTTCCATTACTGCTGAAACCATCAAAAACATGCTTTTAATTACCTAAATAGATTCCTTGAGATTATTTTCACAAGCAGCCCTTATGGAACTGTACCATAAGTTGACCTTTCCCCAAAGAGATCATATTTTTGATACATTCCTACCAGATGATGCTGAATTTCCTAAGAGAAATCCACCCTATCCATCTTCAATGTTTCTTGAAGCCACTAGGCACATAATCTCCCTATTGTCCTATTTGTTATGTTACCCAAATGATAAAACAGTTGACGTATCCACTCTTGGATTCTTTTCTATGTTTTCTAAGGATCAACAATATGTTTTCATGTATAATTACAATCAATTTTTGGTTGATAATATACATGAGAAGTTTATGAATTTAACTACATAAGGGATGTTCAAGTCCACTTTTGTACTTGTTCACATTTTTTTTATTTTAGTAGGGAGACTCATTGCCAATCACACTCAGCAAACAAGATGAACAGGGGATCAATCAACCAGTCATCCATTTGAAAAATATGGTTAGATTCGTTTCAAATAAATTCACTTTCTCAGACTTCATTGACACATTCATACATCCAGTGGGACAACTTATTAGCAGGGCGGAAACGTGAAGCTGGGTTACACTTTTGTGAGAATCGGGGGCAAAAAAATTTTTTCGGCAATAGTTCGGCCGAACCTTTTATAAAGTTCGGCCGAACTATTTTAGTACGTTCGGCCGAACTTTTGAATCCGTTTATATTGACGGCACTGTGACGGCCCAGTAAACAGAATTTTTGCCGGAGGTTTGGAAAACCGGCAATGGTAGTTCGGCCGAACTCAGTTGAAAGTTCGGCCGAACTAATAGTTCGGCCAAACTTTTAAGTTCGGCCGAACTCCGTTTTTATAAATAAATCGCCCGCGAAGGTTGTCAGTTTACTGTTTTGATCTTTTTCGCGCGTCTGTTTGTTTTCTGCGCGATTGCAGGTCGAGGTTCTGCTGCGCTGGGCGATTTCCGGGCGATTGCTGGTCGAGGTTCTGCTGCGCCACCGTTAAGATCGATTGCTGGTCGAGGTTCTGCTGCATCCGGTCGAGGTTCAACGCGCCAATACATTTTCAGTGGTAAGAATACAAACATACCTGTGGCTGAACTGGTATAATGATTCGAGTGTGAAAGGCCAGATGCATGTATCTTGTCTTCTTATGTTCTTCAAACAACATTTTTATGACACGAAACAATTGTATTATTTGTTCATCACTTATGGAACTAGGACTTAGTAAGTCTGTATAAGAAAATGTAGTTCTGAACTGTCAAAAACAACTATTTTCAATTGATGGGCGTTGCTACCATGTCTGCGTACTATGGGAAAATCAACCCCAAATCTATCCAATTTCATTCTATGGTTAGGTGCAATCTCCTGAAACATACCAATAAAGGTGATTTAGAAGCCATCGTCCCATCCCGATGAATGCTATACACATAAATCATAACCCACAGAAGACTAGTTTCACTATAAATGAAACTTCTCACAAACTGTCATGAAAATATAATTTCAAAGTAATTTAATAAGCCTCTTGAAACTGCAAGAAAATAGAACTTAAGCATGTCTTGGTATTAATTTTCCTGTATTTTTCAATGTTTGATTTAATAAATTCTTGTTAATTTCTAGAATCTTCAATAAATGTGTAGAAGACAATTCAAAATCTGAATTCTTGTATGTAAATGGAAAACAATAATGTTGCCTTCATATTCCAAAAATGATCAGGCAGAGCGCCAATAGTTTAATATGCTTAAAATGACTCATACCTGATCTGCAAAGTACTATCCCAGATCAATCGAATGAAAGTCCACCATTTCCCTACATTCTTCCTCTAGTTTGAAGGCAACAGGAAATCTGTCTTAGATATCAATTTGTAGAACATTCTTCCAAATTATTAAATAGCTTATCAAATCATATAACATAGGTGGAAATCTTGATGTATTGTCACAATCAAGATCACATTCCAAGTCATATTTGCACTTATTCACATAGTGTTACTCTCGCAAAACAGAAGGGGCCATGAGTCTAATGATTAAGAAGTTGATTGAGTTGATTTTATCCAGGTCTACTTTTGTCATTTTGTGAGCAATAAGATTTGACTAGTTAGCATGCATTTTAAATTTATCAGCTAATATGTCGAGTAGTGAAAATTGCAAATTAGAATTTGTTTCTATTCTATCCAAACCCAGAACAAGGAACTGCTTTTCCTTATCAAAACAAAGGTTCTGTCCTAAAATTTGGAAAGTTGCAGATTCAACTGCTAAGAAGATTAATGAGCACATGTTTTTCCGACGTCAACTATGGATATAAAGATCCAAATATGGTGTAAAAGTAATCAGTGTTTTCATAATCATATATTGTCTAGTACAGTAAACAGTAAACAACAATGGCAGCAACCCCCCCATGTGGGCTGTGCCTCCCCAAATAGGGAAATTGTTACAGGTTTAAAAACAGAACTTCCAAATTTCAGAAAAGGGGAAACCAATGTAGCACATTGATTTAATTCACTATCTGGGGCCATGTCCAATGTTTTCCCATCTTGGGGACTTGGGGATTTGTAAACCCCTAAAATAGTCAATGAAATCACAGAACCAAATTAAAATTTTCAGATCAGATGTTTATTATTCTATAAGATCTTCTATAACGAGTTGTACTTCTATGTATGAGCTCAATTTGATGTTCATGATCTCTAGCCAGAGGTAGATCATTTTAGTTCTAATGGAATATTATATTTCTACTTCACTTCCATCAATTAAATTTTAGCAATGACTCCACGACAACTCTTTTCTAGGAAATTTTCCCTTTTGTGTGAGCTGATCATTTGAGAAAGTGGAGAACTTAGCCCATTGAGTTCATAATCACTTCCATATAATTTGAATCTCATAAATAATTCATTATAGTTTGTATAACTATACGCAAAGTTCATAGTCATTTAATCCCTAGAACCACAAATACTTTTCCCAAAGGAATGGCATACATGGGGCTTGATAAGTTATAGTATCTAACTCTCCTATACTAAGTTTTATTTTTATAGTGTTGTCCTCCACAATAAATACTTCCTTTGTTAGCGACTGATACTTCAAAATTTTCCATTGGGCACACAAAATGACTCAAATACTTTCATAATCTTTGATCGTTGAACCTATGGATACTACCAAAACCAACAAGCGCTATGACTTTTTGATTCTTAATATATCTTATGATATCAGGGGTTTGACTTATCGATACACCTAGCAATGCATGAACTAATATTTCATTCTCAATATCTTGATCTATGTTGAGCAAAAGTTCTACTAATTTTTCACTGTTCTTTTAGGTTCACAATTTCTTGCTCACTTATTTGTGGGGGTGCCTCTATTTCCTCTCAATAATTATTTTACATACTGAAAAATTTACTTCTTTGAAATTTATGCCCCTTGGGGCATTTTCTATTACAAAAAAATAGGCATGGAAATATAGGATGGTAGAGGGGCTACACAGAGGACACTTCACAATGAAACCCCGCTTCGTTGTAGATCTCAATAGATATTAATCGTGATGCAACAAAGGGGAGTGCCAAAAGAGGATCCAATTGGTGTAGGAAGAAATTCAAGTGTAGGGGTTCAAATCGAATGCGAGGAATTTTCAGATCATCATGATCGGGGTTTCCAGCATCCTACAACAGCTCAAAATACCATCCGCAATATTAAACATGGAAAAGTAACATGATTCTATAACATACATGCCAGTAATACTTTCGAGTAACATGTGTATACTATTGTTCACCCTTGAAGTGTTCAGGATCCCCCTCATCAAGATCCCAATCCGCCTAATTTTGGATGCTCCTCATACACTAAGTACCTTGACCATATCAATGGAATGCCCAACTCCTAGCATGGTTCCCACCACACCAACACAACTATTGGAGATTCAAACGACCTCACCACTTAGAAAATGATACGAAATTATTTCACCCCCTTGTACAAGAACAATACATAGAAAGAATAACATAATTAATAGAAGAGATAAAAATATGAATTAGAGAAAGGCATGGATCACATATTAAAGGAAATAATAGAGCTCATGTACAAATTCCCATATTTGTTGCATTTATGTGTGTCTAACATAACTCTACTTTCAACATCTTGCTTCATGCAACATGCACCATACTTTGAATTTGCAAAGACCCAGGAATTCTCCACCCCCAATTTAAATGACCCTACAAGTTGATTCTTTTAGTTTTTTTACTCTATAAGCATAAACGTACGATTATGCATGATGGAGAATCTCTAGCGCTTTCCCTTGTTAATATATTTAACAAGGGAAAGCGCTAGATATTCTCCGTCATGCATAATCGTACGATGGATTTGGTGATAATTGTCTCCATATTTTGGCTTTAGCATATATTGTGCAAGTGTACTTCAGAAGTATAAGAACCTGGATTGACATTTAATGCTTGTAATTTATCTCACAATTAATTTACCCATTAGGATGCTTTGACCTAGTAACTTGAGAGATGAAAAAGATCCTATCACATTAATGTGAGGATCCATTTCCACAATGAACATTAGGAAAAGACAATATTCATTGCAGTTGGTAATATAGTCAACTAGTAGACTATTCAATTATTAACAAAGTTGATGAAAGAATGCAAGGAATTTAAGGTTGCATTTCAATTTTGAAAATTTTCTACAATAATTTTTGTAGGATAATTTGTTAATGCAAGTTTCCATAGTTATTTATAATTTTTATTTTAATAGAAAAGAGCCTTCAACCAAAAATACCCAAGGTTAGTCCCGCGTGTGCCCTTTGAGACACATTAGGTCATCCCACCAATTCATGCCCCATGCTTCATGAGTTGAAGGGTATCCTTCATACCCCTTAAGCACCCCCATTTCTCCCCACTCCATCATGTGATGTTGCCACCTCATCACGTAATAAGGGTTTAAGAACCAACGACCTCTTGTCTATTTATGTGAAACACAAACATTATACACAACATTGTCTCAATCTCCGACGATATCAAGATGTGTTGGTCACCATACATCATGCCTCAATAGGAGCACCACCACTTACACCAACCTCATATGTTGATGATTCCTCTTCCACCATTTATTATGTCACGAACTCGGTTAATTAGTATTTGGCATGCCCTTGAGTGCTCTATGTTAAAGACACTCATCTTATCTATATGTGTCTTGTACTCATCAAATACCATCATCACTGCATGCATCAAGTGACATATCCCCCTCATCAAGATCCCAATCTGCCTAATTTTGGATGCTCCTCATACACTAAGTACCTTGACCATATCAATGGAATTCCCAACTCCTAGCATGGTTCCCACCACACCAACACAACTATTGGAGATTCAAACGACCTCACCACTTAGAAAATGATACGAAATTATTTCACCCCCTTGTACTAGAACAATACATAGAAAGAATAACATAATTAATAGGAGAGATAAAAATATGAATTAGAGAAAGGCATGGATCACATATTAAAGGAAATAATAGAGCTCATGTACAAATTTCCATATTTGTTGCATTTATGTGTGTCTAACATAACTCTACTTTCAACATCTTGCTTCATGCAACATGCACCATACTTTGAATTTGCAAAGACCCGGGAATTCTCCACCCCCCATTTAAATGACCCTACAAGTTGATTCTTTTAGTTTTTTCACTCTATAAGCATAAACGTACGATTATGCATGATGGAGAATCTCTAGCGCTTTCCCTTGTTAATATATTTAACAAGGGAAAGCGCTAGATATTCTCTGTCATGCATAATCGTACGTTGGATTTGGTGATAATTGTCTCCATATTTTGGCTAATTCTTCTAACTAACCTTGACTAAAATGAGCTAAATTGTACTTTGATACAAACTTGATTTAAATTGTCCACCCCAAATTAGGCACCAATGATTATAACCTTTAATGGGCTAGCACTAGTTTGTAATCATCATCTCAAAATGGCCTAGTAGATGAAAAATTATCATGATTGTAATCATCGTTTCACACCATCTACATATGACCCTTCTACACATTATATGATTTAATTTATGGTAGGTCATCCCTTCTATCTAGACCACGATTGATTGTGACATTAGGTGAATAAAGGAAATTTGATAAGGAAATGATCAGTATAAGTTTGTCCTCCTCCACGCACTCCTTATCTAATGATTGCCTATTTTTCTCTTCCAACATTTTATTTTGGAAATTCATTTTGGTAGTTAATTCTACTATTTAGTCACAACACACTTGGAAGTCAAAGAAATTGTTATATACACTACTAAACTCAATTAACATTGTTTTTTATTGGACTTTACAATAACAAACAACTTAGAGTTCATTAATGTAGTAGTGTATAATATGATAATTATATGTATAGTGGTGTGGCTATCGATAAAATTAGTTGCTAATGAATTTCGAGAATAGAAAGTTGGAAGTGGAAAATTGAGAAATCACTAGCTATGGGGCGGATGGAGGAGGACAAGCTAGAAACTATCTTTTGCTTATAAATTGTATTTTATTCACCTGTTGTCACAATCCATTCATGGGATAGGTAGAGAGGATGACATTTCAAAAATTTATGCATATAATATGTAGAAGGGGTCATGTATGAGATGGTGTGAAGTGATGACGATGGACATGGTAAATTTTCATGTGCCAAGTCATTTTTAGATGATGATGACAAACCAATATTAGCCATTTTAAGGTTATAATCATTAACAAGAAATATGGGTAAGGAAATTCAAAGTGCCAAATTCTAAGGAAAAAGCCATATTTGCTTCTCAAAAACTTTATTTGATATATTCTTTAAAAACCAAGTACAAATTTTAGTAATCCTAGAATCATGTTTTACATAAGGTAAAAGTGGGGAACTCATGACGTGTACTATAGATAAAAAAAAACATTTACACTTACCAAAAAATATATGATAAAAATTGACAAACTACATACCCTTAAGCTCAAGGGGATATAATCATTCTTGCCTTCCATATCGATAATGAAAATGATTGTTCTAAGTCTCATGTTGCTTCTCATGTTATTTTATAAACCTTGGTTGGAAAGAAAAATAGGAGGGCTGAAATGTAAGAAATATAGAACATATTGGAGTTAACATCCCCAAAGTGGATTTTACTCTGAGGTATTGATTTTTTGAAATCTATTTTGTGAATGTTGACCAATAGATATACATCATGGAGGATGAAAGACGAATATCAACCGAATCCCATATGGAGTCTCGGGGATCGGAGGATGTTCAGGGTATTTAAATATAATCTTAAATCTACATACATGTGTGTACATATGGAATTGATTTTTTTACTAACTTTGTGAGTGAAATTAGTTGTTAACAAGTTTCATATTTTAATTTTTAGGAGGCAAGAGGAGAAGGCTTTCTACTCCATCAATGGAGTGTGGCCAAGGTTCAACCGGTCGAGATAACATGGTGCCGGAAGGGGGTGATATTTATTCCCCCGAAGGCCAGCAATCAACGGCTGCTGGTTCTCAGCAGGGTCGCTGTGGGTCTGGTTCTCAGCAGCATCATTCTGGGGCTGGTTCTCAGCAGGGTCGCTGTGGGTCTGGTTCTGAGCAGCAGCATCATTCTGGGGCTGGTTCTCATCAGGGTCATGTTGGAGATGATGCTAACCAACAACATCAAGGTTGCCATCAATTTCAATATTTTTTCATTAAATTTTTACAACTTTTTTTACACATGTTTTTTCTAATATATGAAATTATATATATATTGATGCAGAGGCTCAAAATGTTCGAGCTAGTGGTCAAAAAAGACGCAGGGCAGCGCGCTACATTGAAGAAGAAGGCTGTCAACCTAGCACAACTTATCCGGCTGAGATTACTGATATACCGTGGGAAAGGAACATGGCGGAATGCACCTTACAAAGGTGTGAAAGCCTTTATGCAAAATTGCAGACAGATCTCCAGGATTTGACTATACCTGCTGAGAGTAGACAAAGCCTACGGATAGTTGCACATTCATTGAGTGAAATGGTAAAAGTGTACAAAGATTTGGGGCCAACCACTGATTCGTTTGTAGAAGTGATGAGACAGAGAAGAGAAGCAGTGATAGGTCCCGATAAATGGCAGGACATAAAAAAACAAGTTTCAAGACAGGACGCTAAGTCAATGTTTAATTTTAAGGAAGGGCCAAAAGGAAAGATGTTGAAGGTGCAGTATTTCAAGCACCCAGACATAGCAAAATATTTGTATAGTCGACATCTTGCGGCCTTTGGAAGGCTTCCATGGAACGATGAGGTTCCTCTTTATTTTGCACAAATGTTTTATGCAGAATTTTTTAAGGGTATGAAACCCGACTACAATGATCTTCCTTCAGAATTTTTTGGCCCGGGGAGAGGTCGATTATGTCAACGTAAGGGCGCAAAGCGAGATGTGGAGTTGCCTCGCCCTGAGCCGCCATTGGTGAGTCGACCGTCTCAAGTCGAAACCTTGCGATCAGAGATGGATGCGACTTCTCAAATAAGTCGTGAAGCAAGAGATGTTATGATTGAAAATGTTCATAGCGGATTGAGTGGAGTCGATCTTGGCTTAAATCGACAAAGAGAACGTCAATATGCACGTGCCAATTTTGTTTATCATACAGATGAGGAGATTTACAACATGAATGTTGAAGATCTCCGAACATACGCAATAAATTGTCGCAATGGTCTGCAAGACCTAATTTTTCGTGAGGAAGAGGGCACCGGAACGGTATGTGTGAGTGACCTTAGGATTTGAAATTATATTTACATATACATGTGTACAATTTGTAATAAATACATGTGTATGTACACATGTATACATTTATTTGTATGTGTACATTAATCTAACAAAAATGTATGATTATATGTTAAAACACCATTTGCAGTTCTCGGGCATGATGCGTGATGAAAATGTTAATATTACGTTCGGGACCTCTGGCTCAAACGATGCAGCTGGGTCTGGCCATCATGATATGTTGGCACATGTATGTTAGTGTTTTTTAAGTGACTCTAAAATAAATAATTGTTGCCACACATGTACATGTATGTATATATATAATTCGATAAAATGTTTTAACAGGTACCGATTCCGTCTGATGTTTTTGGGATCCCGGTACCTTCTTCTTCTTTAGGAGATATGCCTTCTACTTCATTGGGAGATGACCAAGTATGGACAATTTTTCACAAGTTCAAAATTTATGTTACCTCAAAAAGTTCCATAAAAAATTGAGATATAGAGAGAGAGCTCTATATTTTGAGTTATTTAAAATTTTTTGAATTTAGGTTTGTATAGAAGATTTTTTTAATCCGAGGACTTTAGCGACGGAGATAGGGACATCCACAGCATTTGAAGAAGTTGTCTTTAGTTCTTTTTTTTAATATTATTGTTCAAATAATTTTATATATATGTACACACGTGCATTTTCATTTGAAAGTTTTTAATTTATATAAATTATTTATGTATATATATATATATATATATATATATAAATTTATATTTAACTGTACATGTATATTGTACAGGTTACCACTAGAGATGTTTCTATGGCAGATACTCTTCATCAAATGGAGAGGCAACCTTACGAGGTATTGCGCGATTTTTTTGTTATATTTTGTTTTTTTACATGAAGTTCTAGATATATATATTCTCGTTAATTTTTAAAACTTCAAATTTTAATGTTCAAGTACATGTACATTGTGTATGTAGGTTTTCCCTTTACAAGGTAGCGAGCCAATCGGGACCCAGAGGCTAGATCTTCCATTTGGCGGACAAGACATACAGTAGATTTGATTTTATTTCAAAATTTAGATGGTTTTAAAATTTGTTAAACTTGATACAGTTTGATACTTGAGTGAGATTTACAATTTTTGGACATATTTTATTACAATATGTTTTTTGGACATATTTTTGGACATATATGTTAAATGTTTTTGTTGGATAGTTGAATTATAATTGGCATGGCATGTGATATTTAATGTTTTAAATATTTTTGTTAGATAGTTGAATTATAATTGGCATGGCATGTGATATTTAATGTTAAATGTTTTTGTTAGATAGTTGAATTATAATTGGCATGGAATTTGAAGTTTTTAAAACTACATGAATGATGGAATGTGAACCTACATTTGCACATGTGGTATATTGAAATGTTACTTGTAACAAGACAATCCCCATTGATTTCATTACATTATATATGTTGATATCTGATTTGATATAATTGCATACATATGATGGTACATTACTTGTAAAGTCATTGGATTTCATTACATTATATATGTTGATTTCTGATTTGATATAATTGCATACATATGATGGTACATTACTTGTAAAGTCATTGGATTAATAACTTGTTCATTGATTTGAGTTTTCTTTGGATGGTTTTAGTACTTTTGGCATGTGAATGTGAAGTAATGTTGTCATTGAATTACATTTGACATTTGATATTTAATGTTAAATATTTTTGTTGGATAGTTGAATTATAATTGGCATGGCATGTGATATTTATTGTTAAATGTTTTAGTTGGATAGTTGAATTATAATTCTAATGGTATCTGAAGTTTTTAAAACTACATGAATGATAGAATGTGAACCTACATTTGCATGTGGTAAATTGAAATGTTACTTGTAACAAAACAATCCGCATTGATTTCATTATGTAGTATATGTTGATTTCCTATTTGATATAATTGCATGTATGATGGTACATTACTTGTAAAGTCATTGGATTAATAGTGTTCATTGATTTCAGTGTAAGCGCAAAAAGTTATTGACAATGTAGAATGATTTTTGTGTTATAATAACTAAACCTAATAATATTGGAGAGCAAGAGAGACCTGAGGTATGGTGTTTACTACAAGAGTTTGAGCTAAATATTTAAATGGTTTATCTATCTTTCATAAAATAGTTTAAGATTGATCACAAGAATTAAGAGTTCATGTCTCGGTCCATCATTGGTATGGTCCATCATAGAATGATCATCCATGTCAATGACTCTTAAGTATATCTTTCCAAACCATGACCCTACTCTCACATGTGTGCTTTTCATGACACCAGTCGTGCTACTTTTATCCTTGAGTTGACTGCCTTGAAAGCACTCAACTCTTTCTCGATGCTAGCCTTCCTCTTTCTAAGAGATGAAGCCGCCTTTCGACTTAGGAAGCTATGGGTAGCCCCCGTGTCTATCAAAGCAGAGAACTTTTTCCCATGTACGGTTGTAGACATGAATCTCAAGTCCAAGGAACTTTCATCATCATTCCTCCTTGTCTTGTGCCTTACTTTCGCAATCTTCTTCAAAATTTCCTCTTCCAATATGTTTTTCGAACTAGCCCTTGGCTTAACAGTGCTTTTCACATATCTCTTCTCTTGAAGCTCCATATAACAATTTAATCCTGGGCTTGCTTGAATTGGTTCAAGCTCTTTCTTTTTCGAATTCTGTCTAATTGCTCCAATACGACATATATTGACTCCTTCCAAACGAAGTGCACCAATCCTCTTAGTGTGGTCGTCTTCTTTTCCAAGTGTGCCAACACATGCATTTTGTTTCTTCAAACCAATAGGTTTCGGATCAAGAAAGTCCCTCTTGATCTTATCTTCCATGTTCTTGACTTTACCCTGCAACGTGGTGCTTATTTCCTTCAAGTGAGCCCTTTCCATAAAGAGTTCCTGAAGTCTTTGTTCACCTTGTCGTATCTCCATGTCAAGCTTTTCAATTTCAGCAGTTTGTCCAGAAAGTCCATCCTTGGAATTTCTTGCGTGAAAAACCAAGTAGGTTGAACCAACGTTGGTCTAGTGCATTGGAATTCATTAAAGAATTGGTCATTGGCGCTGCTTCAAGCTAGGAGTGAGCATCGTCACCAACCTACATTGAATATTTTACACTCCATATGGTGAATGATACTTTAAATTGATTGACAGTCTAAGACTTTCGAATTTTTTCGAATGCCAAATGATCTTACAAAGTGAGTATTTATAATATTCTAGTAGGTCATTCGGCGACAACTTTTACCAAAAACTTGAAACGACTTTGGCGTGTGATATTTAATTTGTTATCTCTTCTCATGAAGCTCCATAGAACAATTCGATCCTGGGTCTGCTTGAATTGGTTCAAGCTCTTTCCTTTTCGAATTCTGTCTGATCGCTCCAATACGACATATATTGACTCCTTCCAAACGAAGTGCACCAATCCTCTTAGTGTGGTCGTCTTAGTGTGGCGTGTGATATTTAATTTGTTAAATGGTTTTGTTGGATTGTTGAATTATAATTGGCATGTGGCATGTGAAGTTTTTAAAACTCCAGTTTTGGATGGTTTCAATCTACATTTTGCATGTGATATTTAATGAACTTTAAATGTTAAATGTTTTAATGATGCACAATATATAATCGAAAGGGTTTTAAGACTTAAAGTTTTGGATGGTTTCAATTTACAACTTAAAGGTTTGGATGGTTTCAACCTACATTTGCACATATGGTAAATTGAAATTATGAACTACTTGCAACAAGACAATCCCCATTGATTTCATTGTATATGTTGATTTCTAATTTGATATAATTGCACATGTATGATGGTACATTACTTGTAAAGACATTGGATTAATAGTGTTCATTGATTTTACTTTAAGCGCAAAAAATTATTGATAATGTCTAGAACGATTTTTGTGTTATAATAATTAAACCTAATAATATTGGAGAGCAAGAGAGATGAGGTATGGTGTTTACTACAAGAGTTCGAGCGGGGCATTCAGTGACAACTTTTACTAGAAACTTGAAGCAAAGAGAATCTATCTTTGGCTAGGACATCATGTAAGATGCTCGACATAAACAGTAAAATTGTACTTAAAAGCCGAGATTCGGGCAAGTGGGGACAACCACTTGTTATCTCGTCCCTTGGAGGCTACGCCATATGGGGACCGAATCTGACTTTACAAAATAAAGTGAAATAGTTTGTACCATATGGTCGGAGAACATATACAAAAACAATTAATATACAAGAACAATTAATTTCATTCTAGAATATATATATCAAATACATATTTAACATTTTTAATCAATGCACATGTATAGAAAAACTATTTTCAGTGGAAACTAGAGCACGTGCTTGTACCCAAACAATTTGTAACATTTGCAAACCACAAATAACATAAGCAGTTCAATTTTTAGTTGAGTACCGAAAGGTTTAAAAGATAATAAATTGTTGTCCTGACACTTCACTCAAAAAAATTCTAATGGAATTCCATCCTCAATAATCCGTTCATGATCGGATTTTGTCATTTTCCATTTCTTAATTTTTGATTTTTTCTTTGATTGAACTTCTATCAACTTTATGCGTGCTGCACACACCAAGTGACTATATTGACAACTTATGGAATCGGGTTCATAGTCTTCGAAGTAAACAAAGTCTCCACTTTAACGAGTTTGTTTGAAAAAATAACCTTTCAGTATAATAGACCCTTTGTCATACTGAAATCCGTGATCATTATAGTCTTGTAATAATTTCATTTTTTGTTCAGTGCAACGCATCAAATAATACTTCACATTTTCATCGTTGTCAATAGGTGCAATTACGGCAAAAACATCTCCTGCACAATAAAATAAATTTAACATTTAATTATGCATATTTAAATTTAAATTTGTAAATCTTTAAATCATTAAAAAGTAATTCAATTGTTACCTTCTCTAACAAGATCAGAAACTCGATCACCATCGGATGATATTGTAGTTTCCTCTGATTCCATTTCTTCAATCATTGCAACGGACATTTTTCCCTTTGTATTTAGCTCTGTATGTTTCCAATCGTTCACATACATTTTGTTTTCACAGATGTCATTGGATTTTGTGTTGTCTATGCAAACATCACAAAAACAAGAATATTTTCTTTTATCAAATGCAAACACATTTGTGGACAATTTTGTTTGAATTGAATGCAATTTTCGAGTCCCTTTTATTGTTCCAACTTCATTTCCAATTGATCTATTTACGTCTCCGATTCCAATATGCCAGAAAAACCTTTATATGGAAAATTAGAAAAGAATTTGTAAATATGATATCAAAATACAATTAAAAATAATCATTGCATGATAAATGTACAATGTTTAAAATTAGATTACCAATATAAATTAAATTGAATGTACCTTTGCACTTCTCGTGATGGGTTAATCTCATGGCTTAGAGCATTTTTGCACCATTGAACAACTTCTTGAGCGTTTGCAAGTCGGCGTGCAAAGTGGTTCATTTGATATCTTCGAAGTGCTCGTTTTATGCATGCTCCTGCACCGTCATGTTCTCCTTTTCCATGGCCAGTCTCAAATAAATTCCAACAATGTTTAATGGAGGTTTTCTTATGAAGACGACACAACCAAAAAAATGATCGTGCAGATTTGAATTGACCTGCGCATCCGTCTGACCATATCCAATGTTCATTGAATGTTATTCCACGATTTTTCATTGAATCATAAATTTTTCCAAAACAATGTTGTACAAAACATGTATCATGCGTACGATCGTCACTGATATAAAAATGATATTCTTTAATGATATGTCGATTTTCACTCGTGCTTTCTATATGATCGATATTTTGTTCAGCATGTCTATATAGAATATGAACGAGCATGGAGACTTGGTCAGAGTGATAGTATTCACTCTGAATTTCTTTTTGTGGAGCAAATGTGTAGTTTTCTGCAAAATCAATCACCGACAAAATGGTTCCTGGTGGAAAAACTTCACGAGATTTTTTGAATTGCAAGTCTTGCCATCGAGCTCTATGGGAATGCATGGTGTATTTGTAAATTTCTGCTTCAAACTTTCTCAAAAAGTCTATTAGAAAAATTTCGTCTTCTCGTAATTCGATTCTTTAACACTATCTGCACTTTGAATCGATGTACTGGTATATTCGTATCTCTTCCATTTCACTTTCATGTTGGACAATGATTGATCATTTATATCAATACGATATTTGTTTTGAAATTTAGTCAAATTTCCACAATCATCGCATTTTTTACCACCAACACATTTCTTTTTGTAAAATAGTTCATCGCTTTCTCTTTCACATAGAATTTGAGACATGAATTCACGGATAGTGGAAGGAGGAGGTGAATCCTTCCATAATGTTCTACCGAAATCAAGGAATGTGTCATAATATAATTCAAATTCCACATGATAATGGCAACAACAAGTGTCGCGTACGGTGATAGGTTTTGCATACCATGGTTTTTGTTGAACAAAAGCACTGAGTGAAACTTGAATTTGACGATTCTCTTCTTTGAACTTGCTGAATAACTCTATTTGAGTGGTTTCCAAGAGATGTTTTTCATGTTCTTCGTATTGATTTCGTGCTATTCTTCTTCGCATCACATGTCTTGCAGTGGGTGAAACACGCGAATTGTTCTTCCAATATTCATATATTATTTTTTAACATCTTCTCCAAGTCTATCTTTGTATGGTTGCCTACAAATAGCTCTCCAACAAGCGAGTTCATCATTTACGTCTATTTGCAGTCGAAATTTTCGATGTTTGTGCAGAGTTTTTCGCGAGGTTCCCGGTGCTCGTGCCATAGATGTTAGATTCAAACGATTCTCTTGAGTACTTGGTGAAACCATTGCCATTTGTATTCCTCTACGTATATTTGAAACATTTTTATCTCTAGATCTCTTAATTGACTCTATAGCACCACTAATATTTTTTATCACCTCTTCTTTCATTTTTTAATCTTTGGTTGATTTTCGAATACCCAATAGTGTCATCGCTTCTTTTAATTTCCTTGATGATAAGAGACATTTCAACATTTGAGCTTGAACTGTCACCTCAGTTTTGAAAAACATTTCCAAAATTTTCTCGACACGATATCATATAAAATAGTCAGGTTTTTTATCTCCATATGTGCGAGTGTCGACATTTTCTAACATCTCATTATCGATAGTGATTTCATCTGTACATATTCGAAAAAATAGTACATATTCAATAAATAACTAAATTAATAAATATGTCGATAAATATTAGGAAAATTTTAAATATATCAATAGATCATAATATTTACATTTACATACCCGATTCAATTTCTGCTTGAGGTTGATTTTCTTCTTCAATATTTTGAGGAGTATCTCTGTCTGTTTACATTAAACAAAATATTTTTCAAACTAGTTCATCAAATGAAAATTAAGCTTCACATTGTACATTGGGAAAACTTTAAAAATATATCAATAGATCATAATATTTACATTTACATACCTGCTTCAATTTCTGCTTGAGGTTGATTTTCTTCTTCAATATTTTGAGGAATATCTCTGTGTGTGTACATCAAACAAAATATTTTTCAAACTAGTTTATCAAATAAAAATTAAGCGTTACATTTTACATTAGGAAAATTTTAAATATATATCAATAGAGCATGTAATATTTACATTTACATACCTACTTCAATTTCTGCTTGAGGTTGATTTTCCTCTTCAATATTTGAGAGAGATTCTAACTTTCTTTTGCGATATTGTCTCGTCTCTTCTCTACGTTCCTCGGGCTTTCTTTTTCGATCATATTTTCTCACACAAGTTCTTCGATTTCCCATGATAATAGGGTATGAGGTTTAAAAAATTTTCTTTAAAAAATTAGACAATAACTCAATTACAAACAATATCACAAAAGATTTAATTAAAAAAAATATTTTCTAAAAAATACGTAATCCAATCCAAAACACGTACATATCTCTAAGAAAAATCACACCGCCTCCAAGAAATGTCTTCCAAAAAAATTCTTTAAATCTTAAAATGTAAAGAAAAATTTTTGAACAAAAAAGCTCAAAATATTTATTTCAACACAAAACACGTACATACCTCAAAGAAAAATCACGTCGCCTCCAAAAATGTCTTCCAAAATTTTTTTTTAAATTCAAACTTTGAACCTCCAAGAAAAATCACGCCGCCTCCAGAAAATGTCTTCCAAAAAATTTTTTTGACCCCAAACTTTGAAGAAAATTTTTTGAATTCAAACCAAGTTGTAAGATGAAATGAAGTGCGAAATGTGCGAAAATTGTGAATCATTTCGCGGCAATTTATATTGACCGCGAAATATGTGTTTTGTAGGGGGCTCCACAAAAACTTCCGGCCGACGGAAAATTACACAATAGTTCGGCCGAACTTTTGATAATAAGTTCGGCCGAACTATTAAGCCGTTAGTTTTAGCGGCCCGTAAGCGGAAAACATAGTTCGGCCGAACTGTCGCTAATAGTTCGACTGAACTAACGCGTCACTGATTACGCAGAGCCAAGCTCTGAAAACGGTTCTGCAACTTTGGACTGATTAAACTCCATGAAAACTTGTTAATTAACTGTCGGAACCAAGACAAGCATTTTCAGAATTGAATCTACTTTCAGGAAATATAAATTTTATGGAATTTCGTAAACGTTTATTAATTTTAATTATTTTTCTAATAAAATGAGTGCAAACAATTTTTGAGGGTCATCGTGATTCAGTGAAATCAAAATTTTATATCTCCCAAAATACATTGTAAAAAAAATTTAAAAAATTATGGAGCATTACATTGGTCCGTTGACTGTAATGGGTAGCTTTTAGATTTTTAGTTTATAACTTGTATGTTAAGAAATTTGTTGCCACACGAAACATATAAAAAATACGCAGTTTTTCGTATTAGACCGGTTCAAAAAATTCTAGTAATTATGATATGCATCCATTGGCTTTGTAAATATGATGAAACCAAAGTAGACTCTGTCTAGATTGTTGTAACACATTTTGTTTTTTCAAAAACAAGAATTTTCAATGAATACAACGTTGCCACATAACATGACTACTTATGAATTCTTTGATTGTTAAGAAACACACACTCAAAGAAACGCTAAGTTGACATATCAAATCCGCATAAAAAAATTTCAAAAAATAAGTAATAGAAAGCTAACAATATTTCTCACAACTTTTATTTTTACCGCAAAATGAAATTCTACACGGAAAAATTGTTATAGTTTGCAGAAAGTTGAAGAACCCAAAAAAATGAAAAAAATTTCTCAAAAAAGGGCAAAAAGTGTAACCCAGCTTCACATTTTCACCCAGGCCAAACATAGCCTATAATTGGTGAAGATATAAAAAGGATTTTACATTTAAGTGAGCAAGTTAAGACTGGTGACTAGTATTTATACCAGAATTACACCGAAATAACGATATATGGTTGTGAACTTGCACCATATAAGCTGCGAAAGTATGTTCTAAAGAGAGTTTTCTCCTTGGAATATATTAGGAAAATGATCAAGATGGATGATCTTCATTTTGTATCAGGGAAGAGAAAGTCAGAATTTAAGATAAAATCTAAAATTGGCTCATTTATCTGCAACACCAGATCATCTAGTATTGAGGCATATATACTCTTAAAGAACATGAATTTTTAGCCTAGCTTCACCTGTTAATATGAACCCTTTGGTATCATTTTAAGTCTAAGGGTTGAATTAAAAAAAAATCCTTACAATCATACTCCAAGGCTAGAAATAGATAAATTTATCAATCAAGAGCAGTGGGCAGAGAATACACTTCAAGAAGCATAAGACGATATTTTGTCTACCTCTACTGTACGGACTCCAGATTCTCAGAGTAAATAGTAGAAACGGAAAAGAGAAGAAACTTCATCTACTATGTAGTTGATTAAAGAATTCAAAATTCAATATAAGAAGCCAAAGACTAGCCTGATAGTCTCTACTGAAGAAAATAAAAAACAGCCAAAAATCATTGAACTTGGAGAGAAAAGGTGTCCACATCAGTAGGAACAAGTGTTCCCAATACTCTTCCCACATACTCACCTTCTCAAGGGCATCTAGATATCATTCAGACTACTAGAACCAAATCACCTGATGATCAGAATATCTTTTCAAAGTTCCTAGAGATAAAGCAGGAGAATGAGACATTAAAGTCAAATGTCTGTAGCCAATTCTGGAAGCAGACCTCCACTTCTCAACAAAAACTTCTCTCTACTTTTGAAAGTGATAAAGGTAGGATGAAAATGGATTTATTACAAGCCCAAGTTCCATTTACAAAATCTCCATCAGGCTACAAGAAGACCATATTTTCATTTGATACTAATCAAATTCATCCAATAGATCAAATGGATATGCACATGTAGCCTGGTGAGATGTTGTTTTCCACCATGACCACTACATCCATGTCTCTGACTAAACTTGGGACTGCTTTATCTATTGTACAATCTCAACTTAAGATTGATAAATTGTCTTCTCTAGCTAAGGACAACAAACTAATGTCTTTGGAAGACATTGTAGTCAAAATTGGATATGATCCAAAGGATTTTAAGGTTGTAGAAGAAAAATGCATACATTACAGCTCTGCAAAAACAGTTAAAGTTGCCTTCTACAGAAGACCCACAGACCAAGGAGATTGAAGAAAGTGAGCAGAATAGAGAAGAAATGCTCAAGTTAATTATTGAGAAAAATATCCAAATTAAGAAAATGGAGCAGCAGATTGAAGGACTTATTAAGGAGAAATAATCAACTCAACTTGCCATGATTCCAATCAAACCCGTCCCTATAGCAGTTGCAGGTACAAAACCTAGTTCATCATCAACAACCATTGAGTCTACCTCAACATTATGTGATCCAACAAGGATAACACAGGAATTGGCCACACAAAAATAGGGAAATGAGAATATTATAGAAAATTTTAAGAATTTAGAAACACAGAAGATTAAAAATGACACTTTGTATGGAGGAAATGAAGAAGTCCCATAGGTTGGGACTTAATATTATGAAGTTATAAGGTGAGGTGTTAATGGCAAACATGTTGGCCCATTCCAAGGAAAGTATATGGACGGAGATCAAATAATTAATGACAGATTTATGGCCATCCATACAGATCATTTTTGAACAACAAGAATTGATTACCAAATGAAGAGCAGTCATAGAAAAAGAGAAAGAATCAGTTAAGACTAAATCAGAAGAAGCCTCAATATGATAAAAGTGCTCAATTCAAAGAGCAGAGTAGAATTAGAGCAGATAAATATTGCAGACAAAACAACCACCATCTTGGAAATAAAAAGGACTACCTAGATTGGTAGCTTCAAATGACAAGTTGGTTAATCTGGAGGAATATTGCAACAAGTTGTATACCATTGAAATAGACAAGGCCAAGTTTGCAGTTATTAAAGGACATATAATAGGCAATGCCTTTCTTGAAGCCTTGGAGTTTGATTTGATCATAAAACATGAAATCAAACATCCGTTTCTCAACAAGTCAACTTTCTAAAGGTATATAGAGGTGGATGAAGTATTCAAAAAGCTGGTAAATCTGGAGATTCCAAGTGAAGAAAAATGGGATAAACTATGTGAAACAATCGAGTAATTTCTGATTCCAACAGCATGACAACATGGAAACATTTTTGGGGCCAAATCATCTACTGTTTCCTAAAAAATAGTGACAGATCATTCGGCAGTTTTGTTTTCCTATTATTTGATACTATTATTGTAATTAGTTTTAGATATTTTCTAATTCATAGAAACTAGTATAAATAACTCCCAATTCGATTTATTAAGGGTTCCACCCTTGGATGAGAATTTTGTAAGAAGAAGTGTAAAAGCTTTGACCATTGATGATAATAAAAGGATTTTGGATTTGTTTCAATGAGTTTGTTCTCTTGTAAGTTTTCTAGTTTTCATTACATCTTGTTTTTTGCATATGTTTAATGTTTATGAAGATAACTAGGTAAGAAAAAGTTGTACTTCATTCTATCTTAAATCCCCTGAGGTTATTATCTATATTAGAGAATGACTTGTTGAACTGTTTGTTTATGTACGTCCCTCTACAAGAATTAATTATTAGCATCTTCATAATATTAAATATGTTTTTTAAGTTGCTAAACATTGTTTGACAATATTTCACACTTATGATTACTAAAACATTTAGTTTGAATATTTAATTAATCATACTTTCTTACATTTTCTACTTTCACACATGCAATCTCAAATCAATGTTTGAAGTAAATAAATAACCCTTTCCTTATTGATTAATATTATTTAAATTTTAAGCACAATTGTATGCAAATTGCTTTATATATTGGTCATCCACAGATTCCAAACTTAAAACAAACAAAATATTATAGATGCTTTGGCATAATTAATTGAACCCAATTATCTTAGAGCACAACATCATACTGGAGCCGTTGCTGGGGATACGAAATTGATTCTTTTTTCCCTGGGATAGTGATAATCCTATTCATTTAGAGGTGATTAAAGGTCTAGTTAGGTCAAAATATTTCACCTGGCGACTTCACTGAACCCAAGATGGCTCCTTCAAGGCATACTAGGTCTCATTCTGATTTTGAAATTGTGTTGCCTCTATCAGATCCAGAGAGACTGGTAATGAAAGCCTCTTCCAGAAGAAGACATCAAACCCCTTCTTCCATTCCTAACAAGAGACCACTACAGTTCTTGATCCTTTTACATATGGACCTATTCCCCTTATTTCAGAAGATCTACCTCCAAGAGTGCATGAATTAGTAGCCAAAGGGGTTGATTTCCAATATTCTTTGTTAGTTCATTCTTTAGAGTCTTATCAAATACCTTAGGTACCTTCTGAATCCCCTACATCAAAATAATAATTGGATTTACATCTACCTAAATTCAAACCTACTAATTTCATATCCCCTACTTCATATTATTTTCAATCCACTTCTACACAACCAAAGGATCTCTTTTCCCTCTATTCAAACCATTTATTTGAACACAAAGAAGGAGAAGAAGAGGTCTGCCATTTGAAAACCCTTGAGATCTGTAAAAAGATCTTCAAATTCACTTCGTCCTCCACCTTCTTTTAACCCAACATCTTCACCTCCTTCTTCCCCTACTTTATCTTCTTCTTCTACAACCACCACCACTGAATCTTATTCATCTTCATCACTAGGTATGGTTGGTTTTAGGCCTATTGTTCAAGTAATATATGTTTCATTATTACTCCCAAAAATACTTTATGATTTTCCTACTGGATATTTGAAGCATCTTCCAAGATTCAATGGGGAAATTAGTCTATCAGTTGAAGATCATCTAGCAACATTTCTAGATTTTGCTGATAATATGAACATAGAGCATGAAAATGTATATGTGAGATTGTTTGTGCAGTCTTTAGAAGGCAATTTTAGGAACTGGTTTAGACAACTACTAGTAAATTCCATTAGATATTGGGAAGAATTAACAACTCTCTTTAACAATCAATGGGGTATGAAAAAATATCTTGTCTATTTCTTAACATAATATGAAGAGCTTAAGAGAATTATGGTGAACCAGTATCTGATTTCATCAAAATATTTAACAAACTTTATCACAATATGCCTCCTGACTGCAAACCTCCAGTAGCAGCAACAAATTTTAGGTTCTCCAAAGCCTTTGAACATGATTTTGCAGTCATGTTAAGGGAAAGAACATCCCGTACCTTAGAAGACATGCAAACAAACACTATTGAGGTTGAATCAAATAGGTTTGCTTCAGCTAAGCTAAAAGCCAAAGCTAAAAAAGCCCAAAGCAAATTAAAAGCAAATCAGGAAGCCTCTTCTTCTTCTAAATCCAAAAATGAAGATAAAAAAATAAATGAAATTACATCATTACTTAGAAACCTTTCCAATAGGATTTCTAAAATTAAGACACAACCTAGAGCAGTCCATAAAACTATTGATAGATCTTAATCACAAACCCAAGGTCAATTCAAGAAAGCTCCTCAATTGCAAATTCTTCAAAGACCTAATAATTATGAACAAATCCCTCCGCCTCTCTTGATTGATGATAAAAAGTGTGATGATAACTCTTTGTCAATCAAAGAAAATATTAACAACCTTGAAAATACATCTGTTCACACTGTTATTGTCCCTATCCCTCAAAATCAAATGTCTCAAGAGGATCAAGAAAATTCTCAAGTCTCTAAATATCAAGCCTTCTCAGAATTTTTAATTGCTAAAATTAAAAGAAGGTATGATTGAGGACCAAGACTAGGTCCTCGAAGGGCTCCTAAATATCCTGTCATGTGAAATCTGCTGAAACTCAAAGTACTAATATTCAACCTTTGAATCAGCCAAATGACACTACTCAAAATGATAGAACTGTTTTGACTGCTTTTAATGTTGAAAGAGAGTTAGAAAGAGCTAAAGTTCCCATTCCACTATCATAACTCTCAAAGAATCTTGATATAAGAATCAAGTCAAAAAATGGTGAACGGATAGAGAACGAAGCGAGGGTGCACCATCTCCTAGACATTCTCGAGGCTGCGGAACGGCTCAAACTCTTTAGAGCAGAGCTATTGGAAGACGACGGTTTCGATGCCGCCATCGCCGAATGCCACGGAGTTTTTCATGTAGCAGCTCCTATCAATTTGGCACCCAAAGATGCAGAGGTAAAGCCCTCTAATTAATCTCCGTTTATGTTTCAAAATTCATGGTACCAAACATACCCAAATGTTCATATATATATATATACACAGCTGAGATTATATGATCATATGAACATGTACTGTATATATATATCAATATATTCAGCGTTTTTTTCTTTCTGAAAAATATATAATTCGTGTTCTGGCAGAACGATGTGATAAGGTCGGCCGTAGAGGGAACGGTGAGTGTTCTTAGGGCATGCACGAAGGCCCAAACCGTGAAGCGCGTGGTGGTTACATTGTCTACATCTACGTTTATGACAAATGAGTCAGTGGAGCAGAATCTGACCGTTGACAAATCCTGCTGGACAGAAGTTGATTCCCTCTGGACTAAAAAGCACCCTTCCTGGGTGGGTAATGGGTAGTGGGTAGATAGATACATACATAGATAATTTACAAGGCTACAAGATCTCGAAATTTTTTATTCTATGACCTAAGAGACATCATTTATTTTATGGTGCAGGAATATGCGGTTTCCAAGATTTTGGTAGAGCGAACAGCTCTCCAATACGGAAAGGACTACGATCTGTATGTGGCGACCATCGTTCCTGTGCTTGTAGTCGCCTCTTCCATTACCCAGAAGTTCCAGACAGTGTTCAGGCGGCCCTCTCTCTCATCACTGGCGTCCCATACTTGTTGCAACTATTGAAAGGCTTCCAGGCGTTAGCGGTGTGTATTCCACTAATACACGTGGACGACCTCTCAAGCGCTCATATTTTCCTGATGGAGAACGCCTCTACTGAAGGCCGCTACATCTGCTCCTCAATCAACACCTTCATTCCACACCTTGCATGCTACCTGTCAAAAAGCTATCCGGAGTGCAATGTGCCAACCCAGTGAGCATCATTATTAGTATTGTATTGCTTTCTATTGACTACATATGAATGTATATACCCATATTGAGCAATATAATGTTTGTGTGCATTGTGTACACGTCCAGGTTTGTGGATGTGCCAGAGACCCCAAAGGTGAACATTTCATCGAAGAAATTGGTGGAGAGTGGTTTCTCCTTCAAATTTGGCATTGATGAAATCTACGATGACTCTGTGGAATACTTGAAGAGCAAGGGGTTGATTAATTAGGAAGGGAATACCACTAAACCCAAAGAGGGACGTGTGATGAGCGATGAGCGATGGCAATAAAATCGCGATTTGATTTGTTTCGGTATGTGATGTTTCGGTTTTTTTTTCAATGCAAAAAATATTTGGTTTATATTATGTACTAATGTAATACTTTTTTTTTTCTATTTCATGTTGTTACATATATTTCATATCAATCTGTTCAAAATCACTTCATTTTCATCATTTACATAATATATCTTTTCCTCGGCATAAATCCTATCCTCAACTAATTATTGTGTTGTGTAATAGGTTCACTCAAAAACAAAAGGAAGCTAATTTGACTTTGCATCTAATTTGAAGTACATTTTATTAAAAGTCAAATTGACCGAGGAATTTGAGGTAGCTAAGGACTCTTTTTAATATTTTATACAACTAGACAATATTATCTAGTTATCACACTAATCAGAGTCCTATGATGGACCAGAACTATTCGTTGTTGTTGATGGTAAGAACAGGATTATATTCTCATGTCGAAAGTGAAAACATTTTCTCAAGTGTATTTTCTCAACTTTCGTTAATTAAAACTGGTTAATCAATTTGATTTTTATCTGGTGTTTTTTTTAACTATGTTATGTTTTATGGGTTTTTTTTAAATAGAAATGGTAAGTATACATGGATTCAGCATGAAAATTTTATTGATTTTATATATTAAATTTTGAAAAAAATTGAAAAAATATATGTGATAATCTCTAAAAATTTAAAATAGTTATACTTAAATTAGACTTTTTCATTAGATATAATTTATTTTAATTAATTGTTGTTGAATTTAAATATTAGAAATTTATTTATTATAAAATAATAAGAGTTAAGTTTTATAGTAAATATTTATTTTTTCCTAAATAATGAAGATTTTAAAATATATATATTTTAAACTAATTTATTCAATTAATCTTGATAACGCTATTTGTTTTCCCAAAGGATGATAGTTTTCATTTAATTTTAGATGATCTAATTTAATATTTTTGTTTTTAAGAATGAATTTAATGTTTAAAAAAAATTAAAAGTGATTTAAACATTGTGATTGGAACACTATATAAAGAATGTCACTTTCACTAAGATTGAAATTAGGTGTCAACTTTATCATCCTAGATCTATTTTAATGTGGGATTTATAAGTGTAAAGAGGATCAAATCTATCTATGTGCAAACCTCCAGTACAAAATTTGAGGAAATGTAAAGATTTGATCTCTCTTGGCGTTGGGTTAAGATGGATCTAGGCTTATTTCAATCGTGCATGGTCACACAAAATTTATTAAACATCTAATTATTGTGATCATTTACCTCATTTAGAGAGAGTTAATAACTTGAATGGTGAAATAAAAAATTGTGAATGCAAAGTGATAATGTAATAGTGTTGAATGATATAAAATATAAATAATATGAATGTAGTTAATTACAAATGGTCTTCATTGTGATCATTCTCAAACTATTAGTTTTGTCATATTTTCATAAAAATCATATGAAAAGTGTGGTTGAAATTGTAGACCATTTAAACCTTTAACTTGAACTATTGCAGTAAAAATCATACCTTATCTCTCTTGCTCTCCAATATTAATTAGTAGTTTTTTCCAATGTCAATCATTGTGACTTGTGGAGTCTTAGAACGGTTTCAATGTTATTTGTTTTATATTACCTAATCTGAAAGCAAAGTAACCAGTAATGTTGAATGGTGAAAAGTGGGAATAATAATAAAGAAGTCAATTACAAATAGGTTATAGTTCCAAGAAGAAAACATTACTGGTAGGTGACCATTTGATTTAAGATGAAAATTCAAGTATTTTATTTATAATTGAATTATCGTAACATATAAATTAATGCACATCGTCAATAATTTTTAGGGCTTACATGCATTCAAACACTATTAATCTAATTAATTTGAAATTAATGTACATCATACATCTAGTTACATCATATTAGAAATCAACATCTACATTGAAATCAATTCATTAGTGCAAGTAATCAAATAGGATTAGAAATCAACATATACACTGAAAACAATGCATCTAGTGCAAATAATCAAATAGGATTAGAAATCAATGAATCTTGAGCAAGGAACCAAATAGGATTAGAAAACAAATAGGATTAGAAATCAACAACTACAAATAAATCAATGCATTGAGTGCAATCAATCAAATACGATTAGGAATCAAAATATACCCTAAAATAAATGCATCAATTTCATTGAAAGACCAAAATAGTCATAACGTTATAAATCAAACTTCATTTACCCTTTGTAAAATCCTTACTTCCTCTTCCTTTATGGTTAATAATGTTCAATAATATAATACTATATAATATATGTATTTTTCTCGATGTGTCTCTTTCTTCTTCCCTCTTTCTCTCCCCTTCATTTTTGAATCTCTCTCTCTCTCTCTCTCTCTCTCTCTCTCTCTCTCTCTCTCCCCAACTTCCCAAGGTTAACATTAGGATTGGAGAAAGGTAAACATAGACCAAACTTTAGGTCAGGTAGCTAGCTCTACCTGGACTAAAGAGGGATCTCTCTTTGTCACTTTAAACATGCAAATGAATGGCTAAGTATGTAATGATTTTAGGCTAGGTATGTAAGCACAAATAAGTATAATTTGTTTGATGTTTTGAATGTTGGATAGAAAAATCAGTGAATGGATTGTATATAAGGCTTTGAGATCTGAAACTTCAAGGTGAACCTACAGAGAATATGTGGGGAAAGATAGGCAATTTTAAAACATATTAATCAGTGATTGAGTATAGGATGAAAATGGAGTAGAGTTTTAATCAACACTGAGGTGAATTCATTCAATTAAGAAGCAAATAAACATAATATGGTGAATCTCGTCTAAAACAGAGCATGCATAAACATGAATTTTGCTCTCAAACTTAAAATATAGAAATATATGAAGAAGTAGACATGAAATTAAGCATAAAATTATAAACATACATGAGAGACACATATTATCCAAAGCATACCACAAGTATCTCAAAAAAATTCCTGAAACTTTTTCCCTGATTTCATTCCACGGGTTGATTATAAGAGCTCCACTGCAATATGAGACTATCCAACCCCAAAAAATACTAAAGAGAGTATACATATAGAAAAAATAGACTATGACACCTCATCTGGTCGAAATCCCATCCAAAATGGATCATAAATGCAAAATATGAGTCATTTCCTAGTTTCTAAGGGGGTTAGAAACCATTCCATGAATTTTAGCTATAAAATAGGAGTGTTTGTCCCTTACATTAATTACAAATTACTTCATGATAGGAAGCCAAAACCAACCTACTAAATCTAATGAAAACTCAGAGGACATCATTGCCTCAAATTTGTGACCATTTCTGAGCTTGACAAGTGTCCTGAGGAATCCAATGTTGATTTTGACAATTCTGATTGAAGATTTAAAAAAACAATTTGCAGAAGTGTAACAGAACTTTGGAGGCGCTTTTAAGAGTCCAAATCCACTTCGGAAAGAATGGTGAACTAGCCTTGTGTGAATATTTTCTAGAACATCTTGAATTTTACAAAATGGACCATGGGAAGGCCTTCAAAAATCCATCCTCCTAGGGGTACTCCAAAATCTTAACAAAGTGTTCTAGAAGTGTAACAAAGCCCTTTGAGAGGGATTTTGTAGGTCTTCCCAGAGTACTTTGGGGCTGAAAGTGGTATTCTTGGAAATATGAGGATTTATGCTACAAAATAGAGTCATTAAGCACTGCAAACCCCGATTCCAAACCCCTGAAAAGTTGATTTAAAGACCACTTGTCCAGAATTGCAGAAAATGACCTGATGCAAGTGTATTGTTGGAATTTCTCCCTAACCATAAAACCTGTGCATAAACTGAAGGATTTTTTTGTTCTTTGGCCTATGATTGACAAAAACCTCTTTCACTTTTGTAAAAATCATCTCCATTACTTCAGAAACTGATTTTGAAGCCAAATTTGCCCTATGTGCAACGTAAACCCTGACAAATGACCACGAAGCTCTAAGAATGATTCCCTGGGTCTAAGTTGGCTCAAACCTGGGATGGTGACCTCCCTTGTAGCTCTTCGTCTCACTCTTCATCTTGTTTATCACTTAAAGTATTAAAACCCTAGTGTTTTGGTGGAATGAGTGAATGAATGGAAATATGGAAAAAAACAATTGTAGGAAAGTGTGAGTTTGGTGGATGAAATGGAGGGTCTTGGGGTTAAGTAAAAATTCTAATAAAAATTCAGTGGATAGGGTAGTGTATTAACTCGAAAATGAAAGTGGAATGAATGTAAATGGATAAATTTAGGGTGTTCAAAACCTCAAAACACAGGAAATTCCCAATTTTGACTATGGAAAAAACTTGTGAAAAAGTGTTTTTGATGTTTGAGAGCCATAGAGCTAAGTAAAAATTTTGATAAAATTGTAGTGAGGAGTTTGGCACCTTAGCTCCACTATGCAAGTGGAATGAGGGAAAATGGATGGGTTTATGGCAATCAAAAACCTAAAATACAGTCAATGCCCAATTTTGACTGTTTTCACTGTGTTGAAAAGCTAGAATGAGGGTTTGATTGTGTTAAACATGTTAGGGGTAGTGTTGTAGGTAATAGGAGTGTGTATATGGAGGATAGGAAATGTATGAGTCATGGTTTAGGGTTTATGTGATGGGGTTAGGGTTTAGTCAATGGGTAGGTTTAGGGTTCGACAAAATAATTTTTTTTAATATGTATGGTAGTGACAAATGGAAACAACATTAAATGAGCATGAAATGTATCAAAGTCTTCATCATTCAATCTAAACACCAACAAAGGATGGAGTTTTAAATTTTAATGAGGTCACACAAATGAATGGAGCTCAAGATTTGAAATGGTTGGAGGGTTCCCAAGCTCAAAAAATTGGAAACTGCCACCTTACAAGAGCGTAACACTACCTTATAGGAGCGTAACACTACCTTATAGGAGTGTAACAATAGCTTACAAGATCATAACAACAGGGTTAGAAGTGTAATAGTGTGTGCACAACACTTGTGCAATGCTCCAAAAGTGTAAAAATGTGCTGCGCAGCACTCTTAGAAGGGTAACAACATAGTCCATGAGTGAAATACAATGCCTAGAAACGTAACAAAGGTGGTTTTAAAGGGTTGTAAGTGGATTTTGATGGAATGCTAAGGTTGTGCTTCAAAGTTGGAGGGTATGGAGAGTAAATGAAAAGGAGATCTGCTCTCTCATCTACATGAAAGGGTAAATATGAATAAAATGAAGGTTGTTGCCCATTTATAAACTTGTGAGATGACCTTTACCACATTTTCCTTTTGACACTTGACAATGATCCTTTTTAACCTTTTTGCACTTGAAAAGTGGCATGTTTCCCCTTCAAATGACATAAGAAGTCAGATTGAAAGTCTTTCATTCTTTTTTACTCTTGAGGTGGCCTTTTCCTTGTATTTTAAATGAGACATTGAGACAAACTTTCTTCTTTTCATAAGACAACAAGTGATCCAAAATATTTTTCTTTGAGATGTATTAAATAATTACATGTAAAATTGCATCTTAACCATTAAAATTAAAAGGCATGAACATAAGTGTTGGGTCGTTAATATACCATTATTATTATCACTTCTGAACGCTTATTCCACCCATTTCTATTATTCTTCATCATGTCATTTATTATAATTTATTACATAAATCCATTTTATAATGATTTATGCTCTTATGAATGAATGTTATTTATTCTCCTTTATTTCTAATAAATTGATGATTATGCATGATTTTATCAATGATAGTTTTAATAAATCAGTTGTAACATTATTCACCATTCTTAGCCTCCAAGATAATTTCCAGATTGAAGATTTGATCATTAAAAGTGCCAACTCAGAAATTCGCTGGAATAAGAAGTGACGGTTTTGTGGTTGAGATTTCGAGCAAATGAAGCAGAATCTGGAAAATTCGGAACATGGGTTTTGTCCAGAACGGACCCAATTAACTTTAACAAAGAACGGTTTGCCAAAATTCGGCTTTTACTGAGAGAAACGCAGGGTTCTTTGAGCATGATTTTCTGAGATTTGTTGTTGCGGCCGTCCTCCAAATCTCAGCTGCAAAGCCAAATTCGTCTTGCTCTTGTTGAAAGCTGGATGGAAATATATCTTCTTGTTTATCAATTGGTTGGAAAAAATCCAATTTTGTAATAGAAATCATGTTGTAGTTATCTCTATTGTAACTGCTCTCTGATCTCTCTCTATTTAAATGAAAACAGAGATCAGAGATGAGGATGATTTGAGGATGATTTGAGGATGATTTTTGGGGATTCAAATGATGGAATTGAGGATGAATTAGAGATTCAGAATTGAGGATGGCAGAGAGAATGGATAATGGATGAGAGATTGAGAGACTTCTTGTTGTAATCCACTGTAACTCTGCTTTGATATTTTAATATAAATCTAGTTGCCATTCCATCTTTGATCCTGAAGTAACCCAGCAGCATCTGCTGGCGGCTAAGGGCCCAGCCTCTGGTGGAGTATGCTGTTGTGTATTATATCTTTATGCTTCATGTGTGGTTTGATTTCCTTTTCATTTCTTTAAATTGTTTTGTTCAGTAATCTTTTGTTTATGAACATTTCGCAGAATTGCTTTGTTATATTGAAATCATAATTGGATTGCGTGAGTGATAGAATTATTAATTATAACTTGAAATGTCCTGCTGATAATTCTGATCTAATGCTGCGCTATCTAATTAAGACTATGGTTCATTTAATTACTGCTCCGTTATAATTGCAATGGTTGTTCAATTGAGTTACTATTCAATTATAACTACGATTGTTGTTGCTTCAATAACTGTGATTAATGTTCATGCTGATAGGTTGCTGATTCAATTACATTTATAGTTGCTGTGTCTTTCTAATGACTTAGTTTTGCTGTTCGGTTCCATTTAAGATTGTTGTTTAATTTTAGTATTTTAGCATTGCTATTCCTTTCCATTAATAAATCATTTTTGTTAGATGAAGCTTTGCTGTTCATTTCTGTTGATTCATTGCAAGAGTGCTTTTAAAGAGTTTTCCTAGTTTACTTTCAATAGCAGCTTTAGTTCAATTTCAATTTCCTTTTAATTGCTTTAAAGCAGGACTCTCAACTGTAGAGAACATTGGTTATTGCTTCCTCGTTCCCAGATTGATTGTCTTGTTCCGGTTTGATTTCAATTGCATCAATATCTAGAGGAATGAGTTATTGCTACTGTATCCTCGATTGATGGTTGTTTGAGTGAATGATTTAGTTTAGAACATTTCAGTTTCTTGCTGTTCCAATTAGATTTTGTTTCCGGCTTTCATTTACTTTTGCATTTTAAGCACTATACTGCAAAACATTACTCTTGAGTAAATAGCCGCCTCAGACTGAGTACACTCTTGAAATAAAAAGTCGTCCCTGGGTTGATAATTAATGTGAAGGTAATTAGGAGTTAAAAAGACCCTTTTTATCGCTCCACAATAAGAAGAGAGAAGCACATAAAATCATGCAAATAAGACAAGGAATTAATATCGGAGTTCGTTCAGGAGGGACTATGTCTTTGGACCCTGCTCAATCAGTGCAGAGGCCCTCTTTCATTAAGTGACAAATAAAATGCAAGTACAAGCATCAATGAAAAATTACACCCTTATACCTCCATAGCTGAAAGTGCCCAAAAATTAGAGACCTCTCATAAAGAAATGGACAACACCATTGGATTCGTAATGCCGAGAGGTGCAGAATCTATATAACATTTGCATGATTCTGACGTTGGACAAATCCGGGCCCTCTGAAAATAGCTCAGTTCATGGTTCTGGCCCCCTCTTGCAAGACACTCAAGGTTTCACTCTGTGTCGTGCTCCATGCCACTGCTGGCCTGCCTAGGCGCACTTCTAAATTGAATGGTTAAAATAATAAAGGTTGGGCAGACTCCCAAGTGGAGCTGTTAGCCGAATTGGTTGAGATCCAAGTATTGAGGGAAGGGGTTGGTTGGTCAAACCACACCCCCTCCTTAAAAAGGCAGCATTTGTTTTTATTAACTGCAACATAGTTTTTAAAACCCGTCGCACATATATTTAAATGCAAGTTAGGGGGTCTAGAGTCACATTAGGTGGCCCACCTCTTAAATCTTGCTGCGGCTCCGTTGCATTTATGTGTGACATGGTGGGTTGGGCGGTGGGGTTGAAAGCCCCCTCCCACCCATATAATATTATATGGTTGCTATTGCTGTGGGTCTGAAATGGTCATGGCCACCGACCCAAATTTAAATTTGATTATTTATTTTTTTAATGTTTGTAATATGGTTGGGGCAAGGGTGGGGGCCATGGCCCGCCCTTGCATTTTTTAAAATTTTTTGTTTTGTTTTTTATTATAACCATGTATACAAATTTAAGAATTTGTTTTTTAGCCATAGGAGACACTTTAACTGTCCCACAATTTCACCCGAAATCTGGCTGGTGCTGGCCGGAATCCGGTGGCTGGATTTCATTCAAATTGTGTCCTCCTTAACCTGCCATGTCACCAAAGTCAACCCAGAACTTTGACTGCTTCTAACTTCTCCATACAGACTCATATTTGAGTGGCGTCTACGTTGTTGGAATCAGAAAGACGAGATATTCAAATTGACACTAATTTTTCCACATTTCTGACACTTTGATTTTTTAGCCTTTGTACTTAAGCCACTTGTACTTGGACTTGTACGATCCTCCTGGATCATTCCTCCCCACTAAGGAGATTTTGGACCACCAAAAGAATTAACACAACCAACACACTGCTTGTCTATTCAAAACCACACTTTCAATCACCTGCACACAAATATGGTACATCATTTGCAACCATGTACTTACCACACATGACTCAACAACCCCTCACTTTCCATGAGTTTATAACACACACTCATCGGGAAATGATTACGTAATAGAAACCAATACCTCAACTATTCATAAAGAAAAGGCCAAAAACATCATTATTTCATGTCGAAGCGATGGAAAACACACCATCACTTTTTTTCATTTCCTTGTAACATATGATTTACAATTGTGGCCATGACAAGCTACGACCCCTAAAAAACCCAACTTAATAAAGTAAACCACCATGAATATGGTGGACTCATTTGTTGAACATTTTCACCTTTTGGCTCCTCCATCGATGATTTTGGGGCATGGATCATTCGACACGTGGCTTGTTGGTGTCCCAGTTTGTTGCAGTGACTACAACGATTCCTTTTCCTCCAAACTTTCTCGGTCACCTTGGAGTGCTTCCCCCTGGTGTTCCTCTAATAAGTATTCATGGAACCCTCACTATCGCTAGACTGTGGGGAAGTGATTTCATCATCTGTCATTGGCTGGTCACTAGCTATGTTGGCGCTTTCTCCCACTTCCTTCTTAGTCTATCTGAGTCCTGCATGACGCGGAAATTCCTCGACTTAGATGGGGTTTACTATGCCTTGACCATTGATTCCGAGGCCTTTTCCTTGATACCCCATATTCATCAGTAGTTTGGATCCCATCCATGTAGTATGTTTTTCAAAAGCAGTGAATTCATCATCATGAAATGTACATGAAATTGAAGGGTTTCTTTTTACCTCGGGTTGGTTATGTCGCAACTTTTCCAAGGCCTCATCCTTAGCTTGCAATTGGAATAGTAACCTTTTATTTTCTTCCTTTGCTTCCTGTAGGAGCCTTCTTAGCTCAATATTTTATGTTTGGATGCTTTGGTTAATCTCTTCAGGTTTTTGGAACACTGCCGCAGTAAGTGTCCTTTTCATATTTGGTACAATATTTGTTGCAATTTTTGTTTCATCGCCTGAATCAGAACCCAAGTCTATGGGTCCTTCTACTGCAATCCCAAAGGTTGCAAGCTTCATTTCATCATCGGAATCAGGCACCGGGTCAATTGGTCTACCTCGTGCAAATCCTGCAACTGTGACCTTCTCATCTTCCTCTGATTCAGAATCTTGGTTTTGCTGCACGATGATAGCGGTCTTCTTCTTCCCCTTTTTGTCATTCCTCTTAGGTCTCAACTCAGGGTGTAGCTTCCAACAACTTTCTTCGTCATATCCCTCTTTCTGACAATGTGTATAAGAGGGCTTTGCTCCCCTTCTCTTGGCTACTACAGTTCTCCTTGGGTGGTCATTTTGTTCATGCGTTCCCCTGATTTCTAGATGCATGGCCTTCACACTAGCCTCATCGATGGTAAGAGGGTCAAACAATAATAATTAATGTCTTATGTAATTATGTAGAGAACCAATATGCTTGGCTACAATCTCTGGTGAATCTAATGGAATGCCTAAATTCAATGCTTTTTTTCTAAATTCTTCAGTGAAGTCTTGTACATTTTAACCTCTGCTTTGCCTTAGGTGTTTCCATTCCAATAGTGCCTTTTTCTTATAACCCAAAGGGTAAAATTTGTTTTTCAATGCAGAAACAAAATTTGACCATGAGGAGAGAAGGTTAACCAAATTTTGGTTGCCTTGCAATTTTCTCTCCCACCATACAAGAGTGGTGTCATTCAGCGGAAGAGAAGCCAACTGGATCTTTACCTCATCCTCTTCGATCTGCTAAATCCTGTAGTAGAATTCAATTTGCCTAATCCAATTGTTAATATTTTCTGCATTACTTTCACCAGTATACATGGGAAGATCAAATTTGACATCTAATCTAAAGAAAGGTTTCTTAGATGCATTTCCTAAATTACTCTTAAGATGGTGAGAAGAAGAAGAGGAACTTCCACTCGCAGAAGGAGAAGGAGGTGGATCCCCTCCATCATCTCCATGTGTTGAACCTTGCCCTTCTAGAGAATTTTCCCTGCACTTTCTAGTTTCTCAAGCCTTGAGAACAGCTTCTTGACTCGATCTGCCATTGTGTAGAATGTTTTGCGGAAATTTAGCTCCTCCTATTTTCTAGCATCGTTATCCATGTTTCTTTTTCGATGTGCACGTCCCGCTTCGAGATCAAAATAATTTAGTTTCCCTTCGACTCTTCGTATCCTATTTCTGGTTAGCATACAAAAATGCAATTCACATCTACAAATACCTGCTCTGATACCACTTGATCCAAAATATTTTTCTTTGAGATGTATTAAAGAATTACATGTAAAATTGCATCCTAACCATGAAACTTAAAAGGCATGAACATAAGAAGAGAGAAGCACATAAAATCATGCAAAGAAGACAAGTAATTGATATCAGAGTTTGTCTAGGAGGGACTATGTCTCCGAGCCCTGCTCAATCAGTGGAGAGGCCCTCCTTCATTAAGTGGAAAATAAAATGAAAGTACAAGCATCAATGAAAAATTACACCCTTATACCTCCATAGCTGAAAGTTCCCAAAAATCGGAGACCTATGATGAAGAAATGGATAGCACCATTAGATTCTTGATGCTGAGAGGTGTAGAATCCATATAAAATTTTCCTAATTCTAACGCCGGAAAAATTTGGGCCCTCTCGAAATGAGGTGTGTTCATGGTTCTGCCCCCCTCTTGCAAGGCGCTCAAGGTTCCACTCTGTCTCATGATCCGTGCCGCTCCTGACTTGCCTGGGTACACTTTTGAATTGAATGGTTTAAATAATAAAGGCTGGGCGGACTCCCCAAGGGAGCGGCTAGCCAAATTGGTTGAGATCCAAGTATTGAGGGAGGGGGTCGGGTAGTCAAACCTCGCCCCCTCCTTAAAAAGGCAGCATTTGTTTCTATTAACTGCAACATAGTTTTTTAAAACCTGTCACACATATATTTAAATGTAATTTGGGGGGATCGGACCCACATCGGGCAGCCCGCCCCTTAACTCCCACCAACGCTCCGTTGCATTTATGTGTGACATGATGGGTTGGGCGGTGGTGTTGACAGTCCCTGCTCACCCATATAATATTATATGGTTGCTATTGCGGTGGGTCTTATGGGGTCATGGCCACTAGTCCAAATTTAAATTTGAATTTTTCTTTTTTTTTATGTTTGTAATATGGTTGGGGAAAGGGCGGGGGTCATGGCCTGCCATTGCCTTTTTTTATTTTTGTTTTTTATTATAACCAAGTATAAAAATTTAAAAATTCGGTTTTTGACTGTAGGAGACACTTTATGATCATTGATATCCAAACATAATGATCATAATTCTTCACTTGATCTGTTATCACTGCTCGAGCTACTTCCATGACTTGGGTTATTTTGAGGAATGTTTTGTTCATGGTGTTGATTGTTTTCTTCTTCTTCACCTTCCATCTACAAACATAAAAATAAACTGTAATGAGTTTATATACATTGGTGAGAATAATGAAATTGAAATATTAAATAATATACATCAATGTAAATCAAAAATAAATGACGAACCATAGCAACAATTAACTCATGAACTATACACATTCTTTCAAAACCAAATTTCATGCCATCTTTCAAGATTTCATTTATTGGCATAGTTACATACTTTGTTTCTTGCAAGTTTTATACCCCATAAAAAATCATATATTTAATATAAAATATTTTTTTGTTCTATTAATTATATACAAAGCTAAGTAAAACAAGATCGATAGATGCTTACAAATTCCACAATTAATTTCTGATATGCCAACATATACTCACAACCCATATTTAACCCAATGTCAATCAATTCGTCTGATGGTTCTTCTTTCTATGTTAGCACCCGTTTAAAGACATTCAATGATGATTGTTGTAAAACAACTTAAAATATACAAAAATGAAATATAGTTAAGTTGTTATAAGAAAGTAACAATTACTCATAAACTTAGATATCAACCCTTATCTTCCTTGTCGTCATGTTTTATGTACTGAATGGGCTCCATTTTCTTTTCTTTTCTGCAAGAAAATACTTGAAAATTAATATTTAATGCTAAATTTTTTATTTATTGTACCTAATAAAAAAATTAAATGATTACATATTACATTTGAAGCACGTTGTTGTTGAGATGGCTCCACCTGCGATTCAATTTTGTCCATTTCTTTGACCATCTCCTTGTACACCTTTTTGGACATTCCTACTGGCATATATTTTATATCAGCTCGTTCATCTTTTGAGATTTTGATAATCTTCCTAAAAATGTAACATGACAATAAACTATTTAATTTTTGTATTGATAAATGAAAAGTAAATATAACAAAAGTGATATTTATAAATATTTCTAGAAAAACATTTAAAGGAATATTAATTTTCCATTCCTTCTTTTTTGTTGTTGTACGTTTTTTCTATTAAAAGTCTCACATGTCTCATTAACCAATTATCTGGAAACTCTTCCTGTAGTTTAGATAAAATTTGGTTCTTGGAATGATTAGATTTATTTTTGTATTGTAAGTGGAAAGAACATTTATACATTCCTTCCATTAGATCCCTCAAACTTATGTAAAAGTTTTTCCCCCTTTCGGTAACCTCCAACACCACTGCAAATGAGCTAAGGAGCAATTCATTTTCATTTGCATGTTCTATTTTTTTTCTTTTCTTAGAACAACATTCCTTTTCTGAGTTGTGGGTCCCTGTGGACCATTAAAAATATGTGAATTAATAGATTGTTTGAAACATGCTATCCAATCATTTTAAGTATATTATTAAGGAAAATTTTAAAAATAAACTCATATTGGATCGATAGTATTTTTTTCATTCACCTGGTTCATAATTTTGCAATTTTTCCATCAAGCAGTGTCCTAGATCAAAAATAACATTATCGAACTTTGTCATTTTGTGGCTCTGCGTGATACACAGTAAACAATACATATTAGTTAAACTTACATATAGTTCAAAAATAATATTTTTTGTAAAAAATTTACAAAGAACCTGCCTTTTTTTCTTTTCTTGATGTGCTATTAGTATTTTTGTTACTTGATATCTTGTTAGTGATTTATTTATCAATATGAAACCTGTACCAAATCATTCATTAATATATTTTATAAATAAATCATCAATTTTTTAGGTAAAAAAAAATACATCAAGAAACGAGTGCGCTTTTAATGTTGTACGCACCGACGTCGGTGCGTCATGTTCTTATAAACACACCACCAAAACAGTATAAAACACCATACAATTCTCTATGTGAACAAGGAGCACCGGTGCATTTTATGTTAACCAGCACACCGATTAACACAGAAAAATTAATAAAAATCCTCTAGTGTTAGTTTTTGTAGCATATGGTGTCATGCAGGAGATGGTGCGACTTATTATTATAAATGCCCCGCGCAAACAGGGGACCGCCGTATGGTGCTCTTCGTCAACAAGGAGACCCGATGCGTTAATGTTAAATGGTGCACTAATTAACACATAAAACAAACAATTTTTTTTGCCAAACACTACGTGCGTGGTGCGCTATAGTTAAATAGCACACTAGTGCCCTATTTTACATATGGCGCATAGATTAAAGAAAATCTGTTTTTATTTTTTTTTATCAAACAATAGTGCGCGGTGCACTGTGATAAGACAATGCATCGGTGCGCTAGTTTACACAGGGTGCAATAATTAAAAAAAATCAATTTTTTAAAAATTCACGCAAGAGCTGACATGGATTGGGATCCAACTATGCAAGTCATCCCATGGGTTATATGTCATAGGCCTATATATATAACAATACAAACCCTATAAATCTAAAATGAAAAGCCCTAATTCTGAAATCATAGAAACAAGAAGAAGTAAGGGAAAAAACAAAAAGAATGAAGGGTTTAAGGTAAAATGGATTTTTATTTATTTATTTATTTATTTTAAATGAACAGTAAATTTTAATTTGTTACTTACTGCGTAAAAAATACTGCAGAAAATGTAAAAAAAAACAAAAAAATTTAATCACAAGATTGTTTGAAATTCTATGTTACAGGGTTTGAATCACTAGAGGTTTGGAATTCTAATTGTCTGAATAGTTATGTTCGAAACTATTTCATTGCACCACAGTGCTCTCGTGCTCTCTTGCTCCAGGGAAGTCTCGTGCAAATCTCTGGCTGAATTGTTTTGCAAAAATAGTGAAATAATGAAAAGTGTTTAGTATTTAAAGAATTGTTTTATGAAATTAGATTTTCGAAAATATTTTTCTGCCCATTTTTCAATTTACCACTTTTTTCACTTAAAAAAAATAAAGTTGTGTTTTTCTTATTTGCCGCTTTTCGTCACCAGTCCATCAATTAATAACACTGCACCGGTGTGTCAGTTAATAACACGGCACTAGTGCGAAGTAACTAAAACAGACTGGCGCAGTTATTTGTACATCAACACCGATAACAATAAGTCCATTTTTAAGGCACCAAAATTACTTTTAGGTGTGTACACTAAAATTTATTGTTGATTTTGCTCAAATGCAGGGTGAAAATATCAAAATTATATTGAATGGACAATTCTTCAAAATCCAGCTCATTCCATAATATTTCTCAAATTCCATCCCAAAGTTCTCCCTATCCATCTCGAGACGTAATATTTACTTCAGATTTTATTTATATTTTCATTATCTAATTGAATTTATGTTTTTTATTCATGTCAATTAGCTTAATAAAATTTATAATGTATACAAATCTGCAGGTTCACGCAGATTCAAGAGTCGAGTTTAGATGCGCAAAATATTCAAACAGCTCCAAAACGTCAGAAGCTCTTATCAGGAGCAGCATACCGCAAGGTGCATTTAGATGAAAATGGACACCCGCTTCACCCTGCCAGTTGTAACAATATTTCATCTTCTAGACACAATCCCAGGACAATGATGGTAATAATAATTGTTCGGTATATTAATGTAATTATTTCAACGTCAAAGAAATTAATCATGCATTGTCAACATTCTTACTAATTGATATCATAAATTTTGTATTAATCATGTTCAAAGATATTTTGTGAAATTATTAGGATTCTAGTGATGATGAGTGCCCTACCTACCATCTTTCATTTCACCCCACGATAATGTCAAATCGAGAGAAGGTTGAATTAAGGGAAAAAATCATAGAGGAGCAACACCAAGAATGGTTGAATCAACCACTGATTCAATTCCCACTACGTCCATATTCACCAATTAAGATCGAATACAACAATAGTAGTTCTTCACAAGTTGGCAATGGAGGAAATCAAATAGAGCTTGGTATGGACGATTACTTAAGGGATACGACTGCCATGGAGACAATTGTTAATCAGCGGTTGTCATTGATGTCAACCCAAGCAACACTAGGGGCTACCCAATATTGCATGGGAATTTTGACCTACCAAATTACTATATTCTGGTCAAGAATGCTTTTGATGGTTTCTAATTGTTGATATGTTTTCGTTGATATATGGCACGCCATGTAATTCTTCACGGTTTGAGAGATATTCATGTTTGAAGTTTGTAACCCTAGTTAGTGGGCTAAAACCCCATGGGGTTGTGGCATTGGTCATTGAAAAGTCAATAATTATTAATTTTTAAGCTCCTAAAATCCCTCTTACGTTCACTTGTTTAAGCCCCTCTCAACCTAAGAATTTATATAAATTGTGATCCTCATATCCTCCTTATGCAAGGATTTCGCTATCTGAAACAGGTCATCGTTGCATTTTCGCTCTAACATTTTTTCTATGAAGGTTCAGAAGATGAAATTTTTATGAGGCAAATCCACAGTCCTGCGGATGATCTTGTAAAAATTTTAGATCAAGGTGCGCAATAATTTCAGAGATATGGTCTATGGAAGTCAGTGTTTTTGCATGCTCCTGAAATTCATCTCAAAGTAGTGACCTTGGAAAAATCCTCATAACTCTCTCTCTGAGTATCGGATTGGAATTCTATAAAACGTGGAAGATAGTGCACAGACAATAGTTTTCCCTCTATCAATTTCATAGCCGAACGAAGAAAAAGTGACACGTGGAACGCCATACAAGTGCGCTCTACTGAAACATTCGATAATTAGGGCATTGTGAGAGATTGGGTATAACTCTCTCTTGAAGAATCCAAATTGGTTCAGACCTATGGCATTGGAAAGACGACTCAGAGGAATACTACAGGGCTAAAAATCACTTATTGGGGATCTGAAATAGCAGATATACACCAGATTCAATATCGAGCTCCTAGAAGGCAAGAAAAAGCTAGATCATGTGTTGTGAAGGGCTGCAAAGGACCAGAATTTCTAGGGCAGCAAAGCAAAGCAAGGTCCAGCAGAGGGTAGCATGACAAGAGAAGTAACCAAGGTGTAGAATAGTAGCAATAATTTCATCACATGAAGTCTTCAAGTGGGCAGCACTGTATACAGTCACTGTAAAGGTATCATTGTACTAAGTCATTGTAAATACATTATTGTAAAAATTGTACTAATGCGTATCTACCAAGAGTTGAAGAGGTAGTGTCGGGAGGTCTAGGATCATCATTAGGTGGTTGTGTCATAGTTGGGATTCTAGTCTAGTATGTCTTCTTCTTCTAAATCATTCTATATCATTGTAAAGTGGACCATTTTCCCTGGTACGGGAGTCCATTCTTCTTTTATTCTTCTATAGGGTGGTAGGGTGGTGCTAGGGTGAGTTGTAGCTCATTGGGTGTTGGTGCATCCGTTCAGTTGACTACTAAAGAATCTCGGGCGTTGTAGCATCCATCCAGTGGGAGTTGGAGAAGAATGATTTTCTAGATTCTAGGAAGTTGGAGCTTTATTTTCAATTGGAGTTGAATATTAAAGAATTATTAGAAAATAATTAGGTGGTTTTTGTCCCGGTGTGGGTTTACACCTTAAAAAATGTGTGCATTTGTGTTCCTTTTGTTTACTGCTATCATTTTATAGATACTGATAATAATTGAAGATTAACTAATTCTCTAATTGAAAGGAATATTGATTCACCCCCCTCTCAGTATTTCCAACAATTGGTATCAGAGCTTGGTTCCTTCAATAGAAATTTAACAACTGGAAGGAGGTCATGGGGCATAACAAGAATGGTGTACCTCTGTTCAATGAAAATAATTATGCACTCTGGAAAGGAAGAATCGAGGTCTATCTCTTGGCGCAAGGTTACGGACTATGGGACACTGTTAAAAATGGATTTACATCAACCGTGGATGAACAAGGTAAGAAGAATTTGGTAAATGATACAAAAGAAAATAATATTATTATTAGTGGACTTATTGAATCTGCTTATCATAAGGTGTTGGGTTGTAAAACTGCCAAAAATGTATTGGACAAGCTTTAGAATATATATGCAGGTGACTAAAATGTCAAAGAAGCAAAGCTTCACATCTATAAAGCAAAATTTGAGCAACTCAAAATGAAAGAAGATTGCAACATTGCTGCATACTTCCAATACGTTGATGAAATAACCAATACTCTGGAAGGATTGGGAGAGCCATTTGAAGAGAAGACTATTATAAGAAAGATTCTTAGAATGTTACCAAGGAGATTCAACCCAATATTATCGGTCTTAGAATATAGTGCAAATCTATACAAACTCAGCAAAGATGAATTACATGGAGTTCTCATAGCATATGAAATGAGACTTGATGAAGAAGAGGGTACTTCGCATCTAGAAACTTCGTTCGTTACATCTAAGAAAACCAATAAGGATAAACAACCTTCAATTGAATAAACATGCACCTGCAAGTGTGAAGAAAAGGGAGATGATGGAGAAGGTCTTTTAGATGAAGAATATGCTTACTTTACGAGAAAAATAAAAATTTGTAAGGGAAAATTCAAAGGTAAACTTCCATTGATATGTTTCAGCAATGGTGAGGTTGGGAATTTCGCAGAAAAATGTCCGAACAGAAGTGATGGCAACTCAAAAGGAAAGAAAGGCTTTAAGAAACTCAAAAACTAAAGATCCAAAAGGAAATTTCTCTCTAAAGAAGATAGTTCATCATCCGATGAAGATAGCGAAGAAGAAGCCAATTAGAGAGTATTGTTTATGGCCAAGCACAATAAACAAGAGGTATCAAACAATGAAGAAGAAGGATTGACCATAGAAGAATTTTGTAAGGAAGAAATCAAGCTTATAAAAGAGCTCAAGGTAGAGAAGATCCGTTCCAATACTCTTGAAGAACAAGTTCGAGGTCTCAAAATTGAAGTTGAAGAACACAAATGCATTGAAGAGTCACTTCAAAAGAAGTTGGAAGAAAGCAACCAAGAAAGGGAAGAATTAGAAGCCAAATTAGTCTCGCTGCGTACGGAAGTGAAGAAAGGAAAAAATATCCAAAACTATGCCAACAGCTCAAGGGCATTGGAAGAAATCATTAACAATCAACGATCTTACAATGACAGAACTGGCATCGGTTACAAAGAAGAAGAAGCAGGACCCTCTACAACAAAATACAATGACCCTATGAGATCTAACATGCATGTATAATTCATTGGACATGATTCACAAGAACAGCCTTGGAAGACAATTCCTCGACGAAGATTTCCATCTAGGTACCAACATATTTTTTATGTCTACCGTTATTCATGTGGAGAATTTGGTCATAAAGCTGTAGAATGTCGCACGTACCCCAGGAACGAATACAATTCTAGGAGATATTTCAAATATGAACCTCCCAGGGCTCAGCGAAACATCAATAGATTTGAACATTTAAGAAATAATATTGAATGTTACAAATTTCGAAACATTGGACACATAGCCAAAGACTGCAGACTTGAAAATCCTCTAGAAGAATCTTCGAAGCCACAGAACGAACGAACATGGAAGAAGAATAAGACTAATAATTGTGCTCTCGCTCTCAAGGCTCAAAACAACAAAGATGTGTGGTATGTTGATAGCGGTTTCTCAACGCATATGACTGGAGATAGAAAGAAATGTGTATCTATGAAAGAGAAGAAGGATGGAACCGTGTCCTTTAGAAATGATGGATCTTCAAATGTTATAGGATCAGGTACCGTCACTCTCAGAAGAAAATATGCTCTAGCCAAGAATGTTCTATTGGTTGAAAACATGAATCACAATATGCTCAGTGTTGGACAAATGTGTGATCAAGGACACACACTAATATTCAACTCCACAAAATGTGAAATCAGGAAAGGCAGGTATGGTGAAATTGTGGCTACAACAAGTCGAGCTCCAAACGACATATATGTTTCGAATGAAGCAACTAAAGCATGTCTAATAGCTAAAGAGGATGATATAATATTTGGTATCAATGATGATCGACTAAGTAAGAATTTTGCTACAAATATGCAAACTGATTTCGAGATGTCTTTACTTCGTGAGCTGACATACTTCTTAGGGCTTCAAATATCTCAACAAGAGAAAGGAATATTTATATGTCAAGCCAAGTACATCAAGGAAATGCTCAAGAAATTTAAAAAGGAAGATTGCAAACCCATCCTTACTCCAATGGTAATAGGTTGCAAATTGAGCATAGATGACTCATCTAAGGATGTGGATCAAAGGTTGTACAGATTTATGATTGGTAGTCTTCTATAGGTAACAAGCTCTTGACCAGATGCTATGCAAGCAGTTGGACAAGTAGCAAGATTCCAAGCAGCACCAAAAGAAACACATATTATTGCCATCAAAATAATTCTTCGATATATAAAGGGAACAACAGAATATGGCTTGTTGTATCCCAAGGGTAAAAATTTCATTATTCATGCCTTTACAGATGCAGATTGGGCAGGAAGTGTTGATTATCGTGAGAGTACTTGTGAAGCATTGGAATATCTTCACTAGAAGCTTGGGATTCTCCCAAGTTCTCATTAGATTTTCCGTATTCTGAATATAAAGGGGGAGTGGAAGTGTGTACAGGTTCACAGGATGGTTGTGTGTCAGGGGGAGTGGAAGTGTGTACAGGTCCGTATGATGGTTGTGTGTCAGGGGAGCTACCCTTTTCCATTGATTTCAAAGGGGGAGATAATGTTGTAAGAAGAGGTTTCATGATCGTAGGGGGAGTACTTGTGTTGCCATCAATGCCAAAGGGGGAGATTGTTGATCAGCAGTTGTCATTGATGTCAGCCCAAGCAGCACCAGGGGTTACCCTGGTATTGCATGGGAATTTTGACCTACCAAATTACTATATTCTGGGTCAATAATTCTTTTGATGGTTTCTACTTGTCGAGATGTTTCCGTTGATATATGGAACACCACGTAATTCTTCACGGTTTGAGAGATATTCATGTTTGAAGTTTGTAACCCTAGTTAGTGAGCTAAAACCCCATGGGGTTGTGGCATGGGTCATTGAAAAGTCAATAATTATTAATTTTTAAGCTCCTAAAATCCCTCCCATGTTCACTTGTTGAAGCCCCTCTCAACCTAAGAATTTATATAAATTGTGATCCTCATATCCTCCTTATGTAGGGATTTCGCTATCTGAAATAGGTCATTGTGGAATTTTAGCTCTAACTTTTTTTATACGAAGGTTTAGAAGCTGAAATTATTATTAGGTGAAGCTGAAATCCTGAGGAAGATACTATAAAAATTTCAGATCAATGTGCACAATATTTTCGAAGATATGATCTATGGAAGTCAGTGTTTTTGCAGGCTCCTGAAATTCATCTCAAAGTAGTGACCTTGGGAAAATCGTCATAATTCTCTCTCTGAGTATCAGATTGGAATTCTGTAAAAAGTGACATATAGTGCACAGAATTTCATTTTCTATCTATCAATTTCAGAGCTGAATGAAGAAAACGTGACACGTGGCACACCGTACAAGTTCACTCTACTAAAACAGTCCATAATTAGGGCATTGTGAGAGATTGGGCGTAACTCTCCCTTGAAGAATCCAAATTGGGTCAAACCTATGGAATTGGAAAGACGACTCAGAGGAATACTATAGGACCAAAAATCACCTATTGGGGATCTGAAATAACAGTGATACACTAGATTCAATATCTAGCCCCTAGAAGGTAGGAAAAAGCTAGATCATGTGTTGTCAATGGTTGCAAAGGACCAGACTTTCTAGGGCAACAAAGCAAAGTAAGGTGCAACAGAGGATAGCATGAAAAGAGCAGCAACCAAGGTGCAAAACAGTAGCAAGAAGTTCATCACATGAAGTCTTCAAGTGGGCAGCACTGCATACAATCATTGTAAAGGTATCATTGTACTAAGTCATTGTAAATACATTATTGTAAAAATTGTACTAGTGTATATCTGCCAAGAGTTGAAGAGGCAGTGTCGAGAGGTATAGGATCATCATTAGGTGGTTGTGTCATAGTTGGAGTTGTTAGCCCCCTATAAATTTTTGACAAGCAAACAGGGGGCTACTAAGTTTTTGAGCCTTCAAGGAGTGCATTTCCCCTGAAAACACACCATCCTTGAAGTCTTTTCATGCCCTTTATCCTTTGATAAACCCTCACTACTGTTTCATAAGTCAATAAGCCTCTCTATTGTGTAGAATAATACCCAAAAGCCTTTTTATCCTTATTTCATCCTCTCTTAGCCTCTATTTTCCCCTCCTTTTCCCTCACTTAAATGCCTCTAAATCATCCCAAATCCCTCCTATGCCTCAGAAGTACCCTTTGTTTAGCCAAAAAACCCCTTTTCCCCTCTACCGTTATCCCTTTTCGGCCTCAAATTGCATTGAAAACAGGCCAAAAACCCATATTTTACGTCAGAGGCTTTAGCCCCTTTCGGCCAGCCCTTTAACCCCTTCCCCATATGCTCCGAGCACTAAGGCCTGGGCGCTAATCGCAATCACAAAATTTTGGGGAGCGCATTTCTGTGTTATACGAAAAAATCCCGATGCGATTGAGGTTTAGTCTATAGCCCCGCACTGTAATCTCCACCGTTGATTCCCATTCCGATCTGACGCCCCTAGCTTCCCCGCTCCAATCGCAATCGCAAGTTCTCAAATGTGTCCCCCGCTGCACTCCCTGATTGCAATACCCCGATCGTAATCTCCGCCGTCGATCTCACATAAAATCCAAAGGTCATAGGCCAATCGCTCCATCGCTCATCGAAGTTTGATCCTCCTGTCACTCTCCCTCCGATTTGATCGTAACCGTCCATTCCGTTCGATCTAGTGGCCCATATCTAATCGCCCTCCTCCTGCGGCCGGGTCCCATCGTATCAACCCATTTCATATGTTTCATCGCATTTCCATCTGTTCCCTTTTTATTTCATTCAAAGGTCAAATTTCAAACGTTGCATTAGGTTTTGTTACATTCCGCCAGACCTTCACGAGACCATTTGTCACCATTTCACTACATGTTTCAGTCATTTTCTGCTGCATCCACTTGCGTTCACCTCAGTCGTGTTGTCATCCTCATGGTCCTCCACTGCATCCACCCTCCCCATGCATGGATTTCTTAACATGTTTACGTTTTTTGCAGGGTTACAGGCAGTGGAAACTGCCATGGTTCATAGTCACTAATATAGTGGCACAAAGCACAGAGAAAGCTGGGTTCAAAGCCCGATATTACAGAGAAGAGCCTGAGAAGGTGCTTATAACGAAATGTTCATTAAAGGACAGAATTCAACTCTGCAAAACCTCTCCAGCACCACTAAAGCTCACATTTCACTGACAGAGAGAGCCATGAAGCGGAAAAGAGTATCAGTACCGAGTTAAGAAGTTCTAATGCATATTATTGAATATGTTAAGCCTTAATTCAGTATTTTAAGGGCAAGGTATCAGATTGAAGACCTCACGAAATCACACAGAAGGCCTAATGAGGCATAGCAGGCAGAAAACAATATCATCAAGTTTTCACATCAGCAGAAGTTTCCTCCCAAGAAAGGACGTAGTACTTGTGCTGTTTTAATCAACATTGTGTCCATGAGAAGATTTCCTCCCTGACAAACAGTCCTAATGCTAGCCAGAACACATTTTTTACACAGCATGGCAGACCTGAAGTCATTTATCTGCCTTTGTTTATTCACCAGAGTACTACAAGTACTGCAGCGAAAGTACATCAAGACATACCTCGAGTAAATTTCAACCTGTCGAAGACCGCTCTTTCACCCAAAAGTACAGGCATTCGATGCATAGACATTAAAACAGAATGGGTCGCAAGCCCCTCTTCCTACTATCTTTAATTTTTCATTTAGTGTGTCATCTACCTTCCTCGCCTCTATTTCAGCTATAAAGCTCATGAAGAAATTCATTGAACGTTGTTGTTGATTGGATATCTGTGAACTGTAAGTGGTTTCTCTTGAGACATAGTTCTCTGTGTAAAGTTGTAAGATAGGCTGAGGAAGATGTTTTTAGACTGAATATCAAGCTATTGGCAATGTTGTACATGACTGGTGTTGCTCTTTAATATGATAAGCACATTTCTTTGGATCCTGATTTAAAGCAGCGGTGATGTTTTTATTACTGTGTCTTTGTTTTCCTTTGTAGTTCATCATATTTCATTTCTTCTGGCACGCATCAGAAATATGGCATAGGATTTACCCTTGTTAGGTACCCTATGTTTCTGCTCTCCCTGCCTTTAATGTTTTCTGCTGTATGTGTTATCTAAGGATTGATTTCAAGCTAATTTAACCAGTGTATTGGCTCATATATACTGCTAGCTGATGTATGAATTAATGAATCTGTTCTTAGATGTTCTTGTCAAGGTTTTAATTGATGAATTGGGATACTAGGAGTTTAGAACTCTGTCTCTACCTCACTAGGATACTTTCCATTAATTGAACCTTTCTAAGTTCCCTTAAGCTGGATACCAAAGCATTGAGAGTTCAAAGTCTCTCTCTGATCTCAGGTTTTCACCTTTATGTTTAAATCTTTAATGTTTCCTTGTCTGAAGATTTAACCTTTAGGTTTCGGATCACAGGTTGTCCAATGGCATGTCCTGTCCCTGGATTTGATTCCTGAAAGGTCACCTTGGAGATTTCCTTGCTTTCCACCTTCTTTCTTACCATTTCATTGCAACACTATCATATTTAAGATCCAATGCTTTAGATGACTAGCCCAACTAAAAGCCTGCATATTGAATAGCAAGTAAACCCTTTCCTGACTCCATTGCCCAATGGTCTCGAGTGTTCTTTGGAATCATCTCTCCTTTGCCTAAAATCCTCTTTGCACATTCTTGCCTCACATTGAACCCTTTCTTTCTGATTCCCAACAACCAAACAAACAATCAATCAAACAAACCCGTGCCTATAACTAGCCTAATATATTAACATAGAGCTTAAAGGACATAAAACCTTTGTCTATATAGAGAGATCCCTCTATGGACCCAGGAGGGCTAGATCCTAAGGTATGAAATTGGTTCTGATGTTGTCTCATCTTTTGGTATTGCCAACTTGCCAAAACATGGGAACCCCAACATAATGGTGACTCTGCTGGGGACTTTCTGAGTATTTTCCATCTTACTACATCATAAGAGCCTCAGAAAGCCCAAAATATCTGGTTAGGTTGGCAGTGAAACACTTCCACTTGCGATCCACTTTCTGCACCACTTGTTGTGTTTCTCCCCACACTCTTAGACAGAGTCTGGAAAGGGCCAGATAGCCTCCAGGTCTCACCCTCTTTTAGAGGTGAAATACCTAGTAAAATCCCTCCCAGTCCATCTCTGGTTATATTTTGCTGTGTTTTAAGGAGATCCTTGAAAAGGGACATTACATAAGCACTGTGGTGGGCAGTGTACCTCCTAGAAATATCCTAAACCTTCCACCTGGCGACTCCATAGTTCCTTAAAGATCAAAGACTCCACTGGTGATCAGTAGGCCTACTGATTATCTTGGTTTCACATAAGACTCCACTGGAAGACCAGCCTCCATAACGACATCAACCATAACAGAAGTGACAAGCAGGATTAAGCTCCTTTGTTTAAAGACAACATTCTGGCTTCAATAACCATTCATACAAGAGCTTATCCTAACCCAAACCCACCTAGAATAGTTGACAACCCCGAGAGCATTCTTAGGAAATCCCCTACACTTAGAGGACCAACTATTTCCAGTCGTATCCATAGAGCTAACTCTGCACCAGAAGACTCCACAGCTCTATCAAACATTCTTTTTGACCTAGACTCTCAAAACAGTTTACCTAGAACTAGGTCATTCAATGCTCTAGACCAGCCAGACCTTGAGTCTTCTGATTCACCACCTCAAAGGGGTAAATGCATCAGGGACAAAGAGACCCCTCCATCTACACCTCCTGATATTCACTTCATTCAAAACTTGGGGTTCTACCACCCTAGATCTACTCAGCTGACTTCTGCTGGTCCTACTTTCCCTGTCATCCATATATACCAGCCGCTCAAGCCAACCCTTTACCTCCTCAGAACATCATCATGGCAGCCTGGTACGCACCTCTGGTGTTACCTTAGAATCTAGTACCCTTACCCAATGATTACCAATCAAAGATCCCACACTTCACTACAAAAGAGTCTACCACAGCTCAGTACCATGTAGACAGGATGGAAGATTCTTTTGACTACATGGAGATAGATGATGATATATTCAAAATGAGAATCTTTGCCCAGAGCTTAGGAGGTGATGTGAAAAAATGGTTTAAGGGCCTACCTCCTAATAGCATCTAAGATCTACCCTTCTTATACCAGACCTTCATAAATAAATGGGATGTTAAGGCCAACCCTCTCCAAATCTTAGCAGAATAAAAGAACCTGAAAAGGAATGTAGGAGAGAGTGTCCATGAATACTCTACAAGGTTTAATAGAATTTACAACGCTCTTCCTCCACATATGAAACCTCCCTAAGGAATGGCTTTAGTGAAATAACCTGAAGGCTTTGATGCTGACATGGCGTACCAGCTTAGGGAGAGAGATTACAACACATTAGAAGACATGCAAAAAGGAGCAGTGAGTGTTGAGGCTAACTTGATTGAAAAGAAAGCAAGGATGAGGGCTGAGAAAAGGGTGACATATAGAGATGACACTGTAGCTTCGACATCTGACCCCAATTATGACCGTCTATCTAAAAACATGGAAAGGCTACAACAAATGATGGAAAAAATGGTTGTCACAATTAGTAATCAGAACATAAATCAAAACCATAACCATAACCAGAACTTTAGAAGGAACAATACCACTCCCAATAGACAAAGAGAAGTAGATCAACAAGTCATACCCCCATTTCAAGAGAACTTCCTTGATGAAGATGAGGGGATTATAGAAGAGTCTGAGGAAAACACAATAAATATGTTCGAGACAGATAACTCAATCCACAACTGTTCCACAGAAGAAGATCAACCCTCACCCTCATATTGGGACGAGGAAAGATTAGAATCTAAGGATTACAGGCTTGGATTTGAAAATGCCATCATGCAGGTCAGGGAACAGTATGAACTTAGGAGAAAAAAGAGCTTAGACACTTCCAAACCGAAGGCTTTTGAGATTACCATCAAGAAAAGGCCTGAGAAAACTTCTAAAAAAAATACTGAAAGTAACGAATCAACAGCTGAAAGTTATGGGAAGAACAAAGAAAAGGACAAACAAAACACTGATAAACAAAGTCAACCAACTAGCAGCACTAGCACTGCAGCTAGTGCTCCTGATAAAAAAGTTCCTAATCCGGCACATAGTGAGAATCAACACACTGAGACTGTCGCTAAAGAAGTGGCTAACAAGACAAAATTGAACATTGCAAAGATTCAATCCCTCTTCAATTTGGAGAGTGAGATTGCAAAAATTAAAATCTTTGTTCCACTTTCTCAGCTGGCCACTCAAGATGTATATAAAGGCCAAATTTTGAAAGCTCTAAATCTAGGGGAAAACAATGACACTGTCAATCTGAGTGATGATCAACCAGCCCTTCTGTTTGGTCCAAAGATAGAGGGGAAGTTTCAAGAAGGGATAGTACCTCCTTTTTATATCAGTCTCAATATCCATGACAAGATCCTTCACAACACAATGCATGAATATGGGGCATCACACAACTTAATTCCTAAGGTAGTTATGGAGCGGTTAGGCCTAGAGATAACCCGTCCTTATAAAGACCTATATTCATTCGATTCTAGCAGGGTAAAGTGTCTTGGCCTGATCAAAGACCTGTGTGTGATATTGACACAAGTTCCAACAAAATGTATGGTTATGGATGTTGTAGTGGCAGATGTGCCACCTAAGTATGGCATGTTGCTATCAAGGTCATGGGGAGCCAAGCTGCAAGGTACAATGCAGATGGATGGGGCATATGCCACAATCCCTGTCTTTAGCTAGATTATGAGACTATATAGAGAGGCACAAATGAAATTCCTGTTCAGTAGCCCTAAGAAGCCTGAAAATTCCCCTTTGTACTCTGTACTCACAGATCTGGACTCCTTTATCCTCTGCAATGATGAATCCCTAGAAGATCCAGAGCTAGAAAGCAGAGATATAAACAATAGGGAAGAGCCCATAGATTTCGACATAATGGCCTCTCTAACCTCAGAAGAAAACAAAGATGAAATTTGTGGAGAGTTCACTGAAAACAAAACTCCGAGTCAACAAGAAACATAATATGAATAACTGGCTAGTCACTCCTCACAAACTCATACACCACACGAAGAACGAAACCATCCACAGCCCAAGAATGAACCCTTATGGGAAATGAATTTCGATGGGTCATGCACCAAGAAAACTGCAGGGGCGGGAGTGTGGTTGCATAACACAGAGACTGACCATGCTGAGAGTCATGCCTTCAACCTGAACTTCAAATGTACAAATAATATCGCAGAGTATGAGGCTCTCATCCTAGGCTTGAATCTGTTGAAAAATTTAGGAGCCCGTAGGATAGCTGTTCAAGGAGACTCTGAGTTAATTATCAAACAAGTGAATGGTGAATACACAGTGAAACACCCTAGGCTGAGAGCGTACAGGAATGACGCTATGGATTTATTGAAGACCTTTGTGGAATATGAACTAGTGTTTATCCCTACGAGTCGGAATGTAATTGAAAATGGATTAGCATGTATAGATAGTTCGTATCACAAACCTCGCAGTGATCAACAAATCATCATTCAGACGAATTTCAGACCTGCAGTACTTGATAATGAGAAATATTGGCAGGTTTTTGAAGGAGATAAGCAGATTGAGGATTTCCTGATAGGCAGGAACGAGTTTGAATTTTCCGATTCAGACTCTAAGTCCAATGATAGCTGCCTAAATGAAGAACCCTCAGACAAGGAAGAAACACCCTGTAACATAGAAATAAACACTTTAAACGAACAAATCATAAATTCAACCGAAGAATGTAAAAACGCAGATAATGAGGAAATTGAGGTACTACAGGAAAAAAAATAAGAACACACCTCGAGGTCTGGCACCTTTAGAAGCTCTTTTCGACTTCGATGATGTAGTGAAAAGGCCCACCATAGAACACTCTGACTCTGATGTCGAGGAATGCAACATAGGCACTGAAGACAAGCCTAAGATGATTAAGTTGGCTAAGTCCTTACCCACAAACATGAAAAAGAAATATCTCAACCTGTTCAAGGAATTCATTGATGTGTTTGCCTGGAGCTACGAGGACTTGAAGGCCTATGACACAAACATCATGTTACACTAAAAAATGTCACCTTGAAATTCTGCTAACTATATGAGCTCATTAACACTCATACATACCTCCTCTACAAGTCTTACAACCTTTACTCCTCATGTCAAGCCCTAAAACAGGAGGAAAAACCCTAAAATATCTGAAACTTTGGGTACGCAGGTAACATGAAGCCTGCCTGTGTTCCTAGCTTGGGTACGCAGGTAATACACTGCTTACCTGTGTTCTAGAACACAGTTTTCCATTACAATGCCTGCGTACCCTCCTCAAAGTCAAAAATGCGAGAAAGTAAAGTAAAAAAAGTGGTTTGAGGTCAATTCTAGAAGGTTCTAGATGAGAATTTTTGGGGATGAGTACACTTTTATAAGGTGCATGTATCCCACACCTTAAGGAACTAATCCCTTGATGTGAGGAGCCTATCCCTTTGAAGGAGGATTCTATCCCTTCAAAGGTGGAATCCTAACCTCCTCATCTACTCTATAAAAGGAGGCATTGGGTAGCCTCAAAGGGTTAGATTTTGGAGATTGAGAATTGGAGTTCAAGCTTTATGTGTGATTGAGTTGAAGTGTTGTTGAGATTTAGTATTCTTTCTGCTGAGCTTTTGAGAGGATAGATCACATACCTCTTTATGCTCCTGGAGGAAGAGTGCAAGACTTATCAAAGTAGAGGAGACTCCTGCTTCGGACCCCGGGAAGGCCTTTCGAACATCAAGGCGAATGTTGTAATGTTCTTCTGTTATTTTAAGATTAATACAATCAAGTTTTGTTTTTCTCAATAAATTTTCGTTTGATTGTTTATTTCAATAAGCTATCGTTTGATCATTTATTTCATAGATTCCTTGATCACTATGATAGGTATGTTTTATAATTATTTGTTATACAGGTGCTATTTAATATTTTCTTGTTTGTGATTGCAGGTCGACTAAAGAACTCTTGTTGCGACGGAAGGATTATTGTTGCGACGAAAGAACTCTTGTTGCGATGGAAGAACTACGACCGCAAATAAGCATTTGGATCTAAGGTAGGATCGACACCTTCATAGCATTTATTTTTAAAACGGATATATTTAGAGAAAGACAAACTTAGTTGTTCGTTTGTTGCTAGATTGTCTTCTGACACTAGGGAGATTGGTCTTGTCCGCAAGAACGATTTATTCGGCCAACACATCATACAACACAAAATAACTTTGAAAGAGAACCAGAAACCCTTCAGACAGAAACTTCACATAATAAACCATAAGAAATTGCTTGCAGTAGAAAAGGAAATAAAGAAGATGTACGAAGCAGGAATAATAGTTCCTGTGAGGTTCTCTGATTGGGTCTCAAACCTTGTAGCTGTGAGAAAGAAGACAGGTGAGATCAAACTGTGCATAGATTTCAGGAACCTTAACAGAGCGTCACTTAAGGACAATTATCCCTTGCCAAAGATGGAACATATCCTGCAGAGGGTAGTTGGCTCAAGGTGGATCTCCCTGTTACATGGTTTTTCAGGTTACAACCAAGTTCTAGTACTCCCAGAAGATCAACTCAAAAAAGCTTTTACCACTCCATGGGGCACTTTTATGTATGTAAAAATTCCCTTTGGACTGATGAATGCTGGGGCAACCTTCCAACGAGCAATGGACATCACTTCTTCAGATGAAATTGGGCACTTCATTGTCATCTATCTGGATGGCATAACAGTCTACTCCAAAACTGATGAGGAGCACCTGAAACAGCTAAGAAGAGTGTTTGAAAAATGTAGAAGGTTCGGCCTGTCATTGAATCCTAAAAAGACTGTATTTGGGCTGCAAGAAGGTAAGCTTCTCGGCCACATTATATCTGAGAAGGGAATTAGGATAGACCCATAAAGAGTTGAGGGAATAATACAAATCACACACCAGAGAAACATTAAAGAGTTACAGTCCTTCATTGGGAAAATTAACTTCCTAAGGAGGTTTATTCCCAACTTAGCCGAACACCTCAGAAATATGACTGATATGCTGAAAAAAGGTGTAGGAGTTAAGTGGACTGTTGAGGCTAAAAAATATTTTTAATCGGTTAAAATTGCACTCACCCGGCCTCTTGTCCTAATCAGTCCAGATTTCTCAAAATATTTCCTGATATTTTCATTTGCCTCCGAGCATATAGTGGCTGCATTTCTGCTGCAGAAAAATCCAGAAGGAATGGAATAGCCCATTGCTTTCTTTAGCAAAGCTCTGAGGGATGCACCCTTGAAGTACAACATAATGGAAAAACATGCCTATGCCCCGGTAAAGGCCTTGAGAGACTTTAGGGTGTACACATTGCATTCTCACACCATAGCCTACGTGCCGAACATAGTGGTGAAAGACATTCTGTCCCAAGACTCGGATGGGAAGAGGGGAAAATGGATTGTCGTGATTTTAGAATATGACCTGGAGATAAAACCCACAAAACTGATCAAAGGTCAGGGCTTAGCTCAACTAATGGCTGAATCAAATTTACAAGCCCTTGACATAAACATGGTAGATGCCTTGGATGAGCAGGAAGGATTTCCTGACCCTACTATTGAGGAGAAATTTCAAAACTCTCCTTGGTATTCTGACATCCTGTATGTGCTCACGAACCTCAATGCCCCTCCTTAACCATCAAAAACTAAGGCCAGATTCCTAAATCTAAAAGCCAGAAACTCTTGCATATTGAATGAATGTTTATACTGGAAAAATACAAATGGCCTATTGCTTAAATGTTTGCTTGAAAATGAAGCAGAGAGGATTAAACATGAGTTCCATGTAGGAGAGTGTGGAGGCCACCTGAACTGGAAAGCCACTGCTAACAAAATACTCAGAGATGGCTATTATTGGCCTACGCTTTTTAGCGACATCCATAAGATGATAATTGCCTGCCATAAATGCCAGATTTTTTAAGGCAAAAGAAAGCTCCTCCCTCTACCTTTACAACACATCACTGTTGAAGGTCCCTTTATGCAATGGGGCATAGATTTCATAGGAGAAATACGCCCTGCTTCTTTTGCACAACACAAGTGGATCCTTACAACCACAGACTACTTCACTAAGTGGATAGAGGCCATACCTTCTAGGAATGCCATAGATTCTGTTATTATTAGGTTCCTAGAAGACCACATCCTCTCTCGGTTTGGCTACCCAAGAAAAATAATCACTAATAATGTTGTTTCTTTTGGATCCAAGAAAATGATTGATTTTTGTCACAGGTACCAAATAGCCCTCGGTCATTCAACTGCATATTACCCACAAGGTAATGGGTTAGCTGAATCATCAAACAAGAGCTTGGTGACCATCATCAAAAAGCTTCTGGAAGAGAACAAAAAGTCATGGCATAACAAGTTAGTGCATGCTTTGTGGGCTGATAGGCTTACAATAAAGAAATCCATTGGCATGTCACCTTATCAGCTTGTCTATGGAACAAAAGCAGTGTTTCCTACCAGCCTTGGGGTACCAGTGATTAAACTTGTCCAAGAGATTCAAACAGAAGAAGACAGCATGGTAAGGAGGATAAACCAAACGATTCATTTCCAGCAAACAAGGGAAGAGGTATATAACAGAGCCCTGAAAGTTCAGGAAAATATAAAGAATATGTTCGATAATTGAACCAAGGCTTCTGACTTCAAAATTGGAGATAAAGTTCTAAAGTGGGATTCAAGAAGAGAAGATAAAGGAAAGCACAAAAAATTTGACAGTTTGTGGCAGGGTCCATACATCATCCAGGCCACTGTTGGTTCCAATGCCTTTTTTCTGCAAGAGCTAGATGGTATAGAGCTATTTGGGGGTCCTGTCAATGGAAGGATGCTCAAACACTACTACTGCTGATTTCCGATTTCCAGTTTCCATTTCCATTGTAAATACCATTGCTATGTTATGTTTTCAAAAAAAGAGAAAATGTTTCAAAAAAGAGAGAAGAGAGGTTCAGACATGCTCAAAACATGAACCTCCTAAGAAGAAATATTGGCTCTAACATGATCAAAACCTAGCCAAAGAAAATAAAGACAGCTGGTCCTAACATGCCCAAAATCTAGACCAGAAAAGAAGAAAGAAGAATCAGCTCTAACAAGCCCAAGACCAGAGCTAAAACGAAGAGAAAGTGACTCTAACAAGCTCAAAACTTGAGTCACAAAGCAAGGAAGGATGCTTCAAAGTTTCAGTTTTCAAGCCTTCAATATTTTGTTTTCATTTTTCTACAAATTTATGTCCATGTGCAACTGTCTTTATGCCTTGGATCCACAACAAACTAGACTGTCTAATCCTAGTTTGACTATTTTTAAATTTATGTTGTAGAATGTAGAGAAGAAATCTGCTGGACAGTTTAATCCCAGCGGATACTAGATTAGGTAGAGAAACATGTGAGGCCAACAGTTTAATCTGGTCTCATGGAGTAATAAGGGTAGAAATAGAATAGGTTTATTTTCTTGATTGCAAAAAATTGATGATTGTAAAGGGTCTGCTAGTCCAAATGCACCCTGAAGAAAAATGATAGGACTATAGTCTGGGTAGGTAGTTGTTTGGGAGAATTTTTCTGCTGATATGATGACTTTATGATTTGTGGAAGTTGGCCCAAGAAATAAAATGGATGTGTCAAGTAGCAGGCATCTGGCCCACACCAAAGATCATCCTCTGAATTCTTGACTCCTTCAAGAAGAAGCCATCCCCATGTGGGGCCACTGTTAGCCCCCTATAACTTTTTGACAAGAAAACAGGGGGCTACTAAGTTTTTGATCCTTCAAGGAGTGAATTTCCCCTGAAAACACACCATCCTTGAAGTCTTTTCATGCCCTTTATCCTTTGATAAACCCTCACTACTGTTTCATAAGTCAATAAGCCTCTATGTTGTGTAGAAGAATACCCAAAAGCCTTTTTCTCCTTATTTCATCCTCTCTCAACCTCTGTTTTCCCCTCCTTTTCCCTCCCTTAAATTCCTCTAAATCATCCCAAATCCCTCCTAAGCCTCACAAGTACCCTTTTTTTAGCCAAAAAACCCCTTTTCCCCTCTACTGTTATCCCTTTTCGGCCTCAAATTGCATTGAAAATAGGCCAAAAACCCATATTTTATGTCAGAGGCTTTAGCCGCTTTTGGCCAACCCTTTAACCCCTTCCCCATATGCCCCGAGCACTAAGGCCTAGGCGCTAATCACAATCGCAAACTTTTGGGGAGCGCATTTCTGTGTTATACGAAAAAATCCCGATGCGATTGAGGTTTAGTCTGTAGCCCTGCGCTGTAATCTCCACCGTTGATTCCCATTCTGATCCGACGCCCCTCGCTTCCCCGCTCCATTCGCAATCGCAAGTTCTCAAATGCGTCCCCCGTTGCACTCCCTGATTGCGATCCCCCGATCGTAATCTCCGCCGTCGATCTCACATAAAATCCAAAGGTCATAGGCCAATCGTTCCATCGCTCATCGGAGTTTGATCCTCCTGTCACTCTCCCTCCGATTTGATCATAGCCGTCCATTCCGTTCGATCTAGTGGCCCATATCTAATCGCCCTCCGCCCGCAGCCAGGTCCCATCGTATCAACCCATTTCATATGTTTCATCGCATTTCCATCCGTTCCCTTTGTATTTCATTCAAAGGTCAAATTTCAAACGTTGCACTAAAGTTTGTTACATTCCGCCAAACTTTCACCAGACCATTTGTCACCATTTCACCGCATGTTTCAGTCATTTTCTACTGCATCCACCTGCATTCACCTCAGTCGTGTTTTCATCCTCATGGTCCTCCACTGCATCCACCATTCCCATGCATGGATTTCTTAACATGTTTACGTGTTTTGCAGGGTTACAGGTGGTGGAAACCGCCATGGTTCATAGTCACTAATAAACAGAGCACAGAGAAAGCTGGGTTCAAAGCCCGATATTACAGAGAAGAGCCTGAGAAGGTGATTATAGCAAAATGTTCATTAAAGGACAGAATTCAACTCTGAAAAACCTCTCCAATGCCACTAAAGCTCACATCTCACTGACAGAGACAACCATGAAGCGGAAAAGAGTATGAGTACCGAGTTAAGAAGTTCTGATGCACATTATTGAATATGTTAAGACTTAATTCAATATTTTAAGGGCAAGGTATCAGATTGAAGACCTCACAAAATCACACAGAAGGCCTAATGAGGCCTAGCGTGCAGAAAACAATATCATCAAGTTTTCACATCAGCAGAAGTTTCCTCCCGAGAAAAGACACAGTACTCGTATTGTTTTAATCTACATTGTGTCCATGAGAAGATTTCCTCCCTAACAAACAGTCCTAATGCTAGCCATAACGCATTTTTTAGACAGCATGGCAGACCTGAAGTCATTTATCTGCTTTTTTTTAATCACTAGAGTACTACAAGTACTACAGCGAAAGTACATCAAGACATACCTCGAGTAAATTTCAGCCTGTCGAAGACTGCTCTTTCACCCAAAAGTACAAGCATTCGATGCATAGACATTAAAACAGAATGGGCCTCGAGCCCCTCTTCCTACTATGTTTAATGTTTCATTTAGTGTGTCATCTACCTTCCCCGCCTCTCTTTCAGCTATAAATCTCATGAAGAAATTCATTAAATGTTGTTGTTGATCGGATATCTGTGAATTGTAAGTGGTTTCTCTTGAGACATAGTTCTCTGTGTAAAGTTGTAAGATAGGCTGAGGAAGATGTTTTTAGACTGAATATCAAGCTATTGGCAATGTTGTACATGACTGGTGTTGCTCTTTAATATGACAAGCACATTTCTTTGGATCCTGATTTAAAGCAGCGGTGATGTTTTTCTTACTGTGTCTTTGTTTTCCTTTGTAGTTCATCATATTTCATTTCTTCTGGCATGCATCAGAAATCTGGCATAGGATTTACCCTTGGTAGGTACCCTATGTTTCTGCTCTCCCTGCCTTTAATTTTTTCTGCTGTATGTGTTATCTAAGGATTGATTTCAAGCTAATTTAACCAGTGTAGTGGCTCATATATACTGCTAGCTTATGTATGAATTAATGAATATGTTCTTAGATGTTCTTGTCAAGGTTTTAATTGATGAATTGGGATACTGGGAGTTTAGAACTCTGTCTCTATCTCACTAGGATCCTTTCCATTAATTGAACCTTTCTAAGTTCCCTTAAGCTGGATACCAAAGCATTGAGAGTTCAAAGTCTCTCTCTGATCTCAGGTTTTTACCTTTGTGTTTAAATCTTTAATGTTTCCTTGTCTAAAGAGTTAACCTTTAGGTTTCGGATCACAGGTTGTCCAATGGCATGTCCTATCCCTGGATTTGATTCCTGAAAGGTCACCTTGGAGATTTCCTTCCTTTCCACCTTATTTCTTACCATTTCATTGCCACACTATCATCTTTAAGATCCAATGCTTTAGATGACTAGCCCAACTGAAAGCCTACATATTGAATAGCAAGTAAACCCTTTCCTGACTCCATTACCCAATGGTCTCGAGTGTTCTTTGGAATCATCTCTCCTTTGCCTAAAATCCTCTTTGCACATTCTTGCCTCACATTGAACCCTTCCTTTCTGATTCCCAACAACCAAACAAACAATCAAACAAACAAACCCGTGCCTATAACTAGCCTAATATCTTAACACAGAGCTTAAAGGACATAAAACCTTTGTCCATATAGAGAGATCCCTCTCTAGACCCAGCAGGGCTAGATCCTGAGGTCTGAAAGTGGTTCTGATGTTGTCTCATCTTTTGGTATTGCCAACTTTCCAAAACATGGGAACCCCAACAGGAGTTATGGTCTAGTGTGTCTTCTTCTTCTACATCATTCTATATCATTGTAAAGTGGACCATTTTCCCTGGTACGAGAGCCCATTCTTCTTTTATTCTTCTATAGGGTGGTAGTGTGGTGCTAGGGTGAGTTGTAGTCCATTGGGTGTTGGGGCATTCGTTCAGTTGAATACTGAAGAATCTCGGGCGTTGGAGCATCCATCTAGTAGGAGCTGGAGAAGAATGCTTTTCTAGATTCTAGGAAGTTGGAGCTTTATTTTCAATTGGAGTTGAATATTAAATAATTATTAGAAAATCATTAGGTTTTGTCCAGAAGTGGAAGGTTTCCACCTTAAAAATAATGTGCATTTGTTCACTTTTGTTTACTACTATCATTGTTAAACATGATAATAATTAGTAATAACTAATGCTCTAATTGAAAGAATACGGTCCCCCCCCCCCTCTCTCTCAGTATTTCCAACAACAATGTTGTTAGATGCATTCCAAAACGATAATCAGCTAGGGGATGATGCTCATATCACTGATACCTTTTTCGAAAGCCTTAAATTTGCTTCCACCACCCCTCTCCTTGGACCTGGTGATCAGTCAAAGTCTACCCAGTTGGGGACAACGATGTTACTGTACAACTTGAAAGCAAAGTTTGGCTTGTCGAATGCATGTTTCTTGGAAATTTTGAGGTAAGTTACCATAAAGTCATCCCTTATATATTTTTGAGAAATATAATCACACAATGAACATTACAAAGGTAAATTTTATGAACGTTAATAATTATATCGGCATTAATGTACATTTAATATTTTCCATGATCACCAACTACAAGTTATTCAAAGATAAGGTTCTTCTGAGTGATAATTTGTTGCCCAGTAGCTGCAAAGAGGCAAATAAATTATTCAAAATGTTGGGTGTTGAGTACATATCATATCATGCATGTCCAAATTATTGTATTCTATATAGAGGAGAATATGCAGACAAAGAGATATGTCCGAAATGTGGGCATGATAGGTATGATAAATCAAAAAAGAAGGGTAAATCATGTGGTCCTCCTTTTAAGATATTGAGGCACATGCCTACAATCCCAAGGATTCAAAGGCTCTTTCGTTGCAAAGAATTAACTATGTTGCAGGGATGGCATGCTTCACACAGAAGTGAGTTTGGAGTTATGTGAATCCCAAATGATTCAATAGCCATGAATCATATAGAGGATACATGGCCCGAAAAATTCAAGGATGAAGTACGAAGTCTACGAATCAACATAGCCATGGATGGCGTCAACCCATATTCCCTCCAGAACACCAACTATTATGTTTGGAATGTAGTAGTGATCAATAACAATACCCCCCCATGGTTTTCCGTGAAGAATGAACATTTTATGTTGGCTCTCATAGTCCCCAGTAGAAGACAAGTGAATAATATGGATGTCTAGTTACAACCATTGGTAGATGAATTGAAGGAATTATGGGATGGGATAAATGTATACGATGTATAAAGACCCATTGCAGCAGAGAGGAGTTTTACGTTGTATGGCATATGTGCTTACACGATACATGATTATCTAATATTAGGAGTTTGCTCTAGTAAATTACATAATTATTGATTTGTTTATATACGTAACAATATTATTTCTCATATTAGTTATTTAATTCGTTGTAATTTTTCTGATATTCATGATATTCTTTAACATGCCATGCATATAAATTGTATACAATATTCTCGCAGGTCTTGTAACAAAAGGGTATTTTGGATGTAAATGTTGTGGACCTTCTCTAAAATCTAGATGGTCCAACGACCTACGAAAGCTAGTGTATGACTGCTCCAGGGTATTCCTTCCAAAAGAACACCCTTACAGAAGAGTAGCATCCACTTTCAACAGTAAATGAGAGAGAACCCAAAGGCCTCCAATAATGACACCAGCTGAATGGCTTAGATAATATAAGAGAGAGAAGGATAAGGAGTTCATATAAATGTTGAATTCAAATGGGAAGCCTATGTTCGATGATCTAGAATTATTCGGAACCTATGTTGAGAAACTTCCCATTGGGATGAAAAGGAAATCTATCTTTTATTATCTCCCATATTGGGAGCATGTTAGGATTACCCACTTATTAGATCCCATGCATATATTTAAAAATGTTTCATCTTCTTTATGGAGTCACATATGATCGAAACAATGTGACACATTCGATATTAGGAAAGATCTTATTACTTCTTAAACTAAAAATAAACATTGGCCAAGACTATTAGAAAGTACAGGATCAGAGGCAGGCCCTAGTCCCTCTAATTCATGGTATTTCAAAGAAGGTGGTGTCCCATGGATTTTAAAAAAATATGATATTTCTTTGGTAAAGGAAGTTATAATGGGTGTGAGGGTGCCATCTTCATACGTGTCTTCACTACGACGCTGCTTCATCGTGGATGGCCATTTGTCAGGGTTTAAATCGCATGACCATTTGAATCTTCTAGGAGTACGTATAATTTCAAAAGAATGATTTTATTATTTGTTATATTAATAAATTTTATCCCATGCAAGGATCATAAAACATAACTAATTTTGTATATTATTGCACATCTTTATAACTTTGCAGTGCCATTATCCTTTGTTCGTTCATGGTTGTGTGAAACATGAAGTCCCCCAAGACCTAGGACATGCCATATCTAAATTATCTACATTTGTACGTTGGATCACGTCAAAGGAGATTCATGTGGATAGCATTCCACAGTGGCATCAAGAGATAGTTGAGATTGTTTGTATGTTTTAGAAGGAATTTTCGATGCAATTCATGGACTTGCAAGTTCATCTTTTAATCCACCTAGTATATTAGGTTGAATTAGTTGGGGTGGTTTCTTGTTGTTGGATGTTCTTCTTAGAGAGGTACATGACGAAATTGAAAGGTTTTGTTCAACAAAGGGCAAAACCTGAGGGGTCTATGGTAGAGGGGTACATATCATATGAGTCTTTCTATTATGCCAGTGAGTACATCAAGTAGATCGACAACATACTAGGTGCGGTGATTTGGGATGATGAAAGGGATGAAGACGAAAGATAAGGGGAGCTGCTCCAAACGAATGGAAAAAAATACTTGATAAAGAGTAAGCGACTTATAATGTTTCAAATTTACACAAAATAAAATATTCATGTTGAACTTCGATATAATGTATATTTTGATCTCTACGTACTATATAATGTCGGTTTTATTTCATCAGCAAATGCAGAAATTGAAGCAATCAATAAATTCGTTCTGTACAATTCCGAAGCGACACAACAGTGGGTCGCATTATACGAACAAAAGAGGATGAAATGGGATAGTGATAGAAAATAATTCAGATGGTTGAATGGTAGAAGTGTTCCTTATCCCAAACATATAAAATAAAATATGCCAAAAATATGCCCCAATAGTTGGGTTGCTGACCAAGTTAGAGAGAAATATGGTGCAATTGATCGTTACCCACATGCTGAAGAGGATGCGTTAAACGTAGGGATTGGGTGCACCAACTCAGTAATAATCTATTTAATTTATATGTACATTTGAAACTTAATAATGCACCTTTCAATTGTAAATACATCTATATTTCATATTTTAACTGATGGGTTATTTAAGACACATGACACTATGATTTTTTAACTTTTTTATAGGTGCATTTGTTCCCATCTATGTGTGCATATGGACACCATTTTCGCATAGAAAATGTCGATAATGGACACATGACACAAGACTCTAGAGTGGAAGTCGAGTTCGATCAATATAATCGATCTAGCCAACATGATCAAAACCTAGTACGAGGGACGTTAGGTTACGTCGGAAAGATACAATAGATCATTGAAGTGGATTTCTCTTCTTTCCAATGTGTTATTTTTAGGTGCAAGTGGTGGGACACCTTTGATCGAAATAATGTAAACGAAGAACACAATATTAGACTGATATGTATCAACTCTAGAAAGATGTGGGATAGAGCTAAGAAGCCCTATGTTTTCCCCAAACACTGCAACCAGGTGTTTTCTTACCCAGATGTGTTGGATAAGGATTGGTGGTTCGTATTGAGACATGACCCTAGATCAAAACATATTTTTGAGAACAATAGTGTTATCATGCCAAGCGAGTTGGAAGATAATGAGGGTGATCATGAGAACCGAGAGTGATATGGTACATGTGTTATTTCATCAATATTTATACTTTTTAAGATGAGTTTTTATAAAGAAGAGGACTTAATTACCTTATAACTTATAGAACTCTTTTTTTTGAAACATTATAATATGTATTTTGAATTAATTGGTAATTTGCATCTTGTTAATGTTAAAATCAATATTTCACGTGATAATTTGCAATTATGTTGATCTCAAAAACAATGACGTACTATACAAAGTTCTTTCTTTTTGTATGTAAGATCATAATAAAATAATGATAATTTTAAAGTACATGAATTTATTTGCATTATTTTCTAAACTTTATTATGTTACAAAAATTCATATTATTCTAGATTTGTTATTTTACAATTATTTACAAATTTAAAAATTTTAATAAAATCATTTCACATTAATACAATTAAAATTATGGTTTTCAAGCTTCTGTGGTTATCATTTAATGAAGATATCTCCGGATTATCCACTATGTGATCAAATAATGGTCGATGTTTCGGATCCCAACGAGGATCCATCTTCAGGAGAAAATGATGCATGAAAAGTGAAAGAAGGACGTGAAGGACCAAGTTTATATATAGTGAAAAGAGGAGAAAAGGAAGAGCCGACATACTAATTAAAATTTATAATTTATAAAATTCTTATAAAACAATATATATTCATTAACTTAATAATAATTATTATTAATTTAATAAAATTTTAAATTTTTATTAATTGCCTAATTGTAAGTGATAAAACCTAAAGTAACTAAAAAAAATTATTTTTAATTTTTTATATATTAATTGCTTAATTATAAGTTACCAAAAATTTTAAAATTTATCTCCAATTAACTGCGTAATTATAAGTAACTAAATTTTGTATTTTTTAATATAACTGACTAAAATTAATTAAATTAATAATATAAGGGTTAAATCCTAATCTTAATTTTTAGGAAAGAATTTAAACTAAAAACCTAAATATGAGAAACCCTAAAAATACTAGAAAGAAGTATTTACAAAGTATTGATTAATATTTTAATAAAAATAAATAATAGCTTACTTTAATTAGTATTAACATTCATTAATTAAAGTAAGCTAATTAAGATTAGGATTTAAGTCTTATATTATTAATTTAATTAATTTTAGTAAGTTATATTAAAAAATACAAATTTAATTACTTATAATTAACCATTTAATTGTAGAGAAATTTAAAAAAATTTAGTAACTTATAATTAAACAATTAATATATAAATAATTATAAATAATATTTTTTTTTAATTTCTACTTACTTTGGGTTTTATCACTTACAATTAAGAAATTAATAAAAATTTAAATTTTTATTAAATTAATGATAATTATTATTAAGTTAATGAATATATATTCTCTTATAAATTTAATTTTTTTTAACAAACTAAAAAAAAAAAAACCTTTAAATAAACTTTAAATAATAATTATTATTAATTTAATAAAATTTTAAATTTTTATTAATTGCCTAATTGTAAGTGATCAAATCTAAAGTAACTAATTTAAAAAAAATAAAATAAAATTATAATTATTTATATATTAATTGCTTAATTATAAGTTACTAAAATTTTTAAAATTTCTCTCCAATTAATTGGGTAATTATAATTAACTAAATTTTGTATTTTTTAATATAACTTACTAAAATTAATTAAATTAATAATATAAGGGGTAAATCCTAATCTTAATTTTTAGGAAATAATTTAAACTAAAAACCTAAATATGAGAAACCCTAAAAATACTAGAAAGAATTATTTACAAATCATTAATTATTATTTTAATAAAAATAAATAATAGCTTACTTTAATTAGTATTAACATTCATTAATTAAAGTAAGCTAAATTTAGGTTTTTAGTTTAAATTCTTCCCTAAAAATTAAGATTAGGATTTAAGCCTTATATTATTAATTTAATTAATTTTAGTAAGTTTTATTAAAAAATACAAAATTTAATTACTTATAATCAAGCGTTTAATTGGACAGAAATTTTAAAAATTTTAGTAACTTATAGTTAAGCAATTAATATATAAAAAAAAATTAAAAAAATTTTAGTTACTTTAGGTTTTAACACTTACAATAAAATTTATTATTATTTATTATTATTTAATTAGCTAATAGGATAGCATATATTCTATTAAATTATTTTAAAATAAATATAAATTTATTAATTAAAAATAATAATAATAATAATAATATAATAAAACTCATTATATTATAAATAATAGCAAAATATTAATTAGTCGGTTAGCTCTTCGTTTTCTCCTCTTTTCACTATATATAAACCTGGTCCTCTGTGTCCTTATTTCACTTTCCATTCATCATCTTGTCCTAAAAATGGATCCCCGTTGGGATTCGAAACAAAACGTTGACCATTGTTTGATCACACTCTGGATAATCCAGATATCCCTTCATACACTTACAATTACAATTACAATTACAATTTTACAATTACACGTACAATTAAAATTACAATTTTAGAATTTTACATGCAATTACAATTAAAATTACAATTTTAGAATTTTACATAAAATTTACAATTACAATTACAATTTTACAATTTTACATATATACCATTACAATTACAATTTTAGAATTTTACATACAATTACAATTATAATTACAATTTTACAATTACGATCATTTCACATTAATACAATTAAAATTTTACAAATATTTTACATACAATCACAATTAAAATTACAATTAGAGCTAGAATTAGAATTAGAATTTTACAATTTCACATACAATTACAATTATAATTTTAGAATTTTACATACAACTACAACTACAATTACAATTTTTTCACATTAATACAACTAAAATTTTACAAATATTTTACATACAATATTTACAATTACAATTACATTTTTACAATTTCACATACAATTACAATTAAAATTAAAATTACAATTACAATTACAATTTTAGAATTTTACAAATAGAAATAGAATTACAATTTTACAATTTTACATATATATAATTACAATTACAATCATTTCACAATAAATTAAACATTACAATTACAATTAAAATTACAATTACAATTAAAATTACAATTACAAATACAATTACAATTTCACAATTTTACATACAATTAAAATTAAAATTTCATTTACAATCATGACATAATATTTAATAAATATCATGATTTAATATTAAATTAAATAAACATCACGATCATGATAACCATCGTACAAACATCATATTCAAGTAAAAAACACATTTCAATTCACTAACATTATCTAATCAGCGTGATCATGATCATCTAACAAAACACAATTAGCATTGTATAACATCATCACAACACAAACATCAAATATACATCTCATGTCATATAATTGCTATCACGTACATATCTATCTGCAAGCTGCACATTAAATGAGCATATCTAACATGACCTAAAAATATACACATCATGATGATCACCAACATGTAAATTAAGTACAACTGCAACATGAAAATAAAATACATAGACCATATATATATAACTGTATAATGTCAAAAATATACAACTGTAATATAAATATCAAATATCAGTTGGTGGTACATCATCAATAGTAGTAATAGTTGAGGCCTGCTCATTCAATGGTGCAGCCTCAAAAAGCTCAGATAGATGTCGATCATCACATGCATGCTGATCTAGTGGTGCCTCATGCTAATCAGGATCAACTACCGGCTGCTCATGATGACTCGACATGGATGGTCCAGCTTGCTCATGATCATGAGTACTGTTGGATGCTGTAGGCTGTTGATCATGATGACTCGACATGGATGGTCCAGCCTTCTCATGATCATGAATGCTGGATGTTGCAGGCTAAGAAGGCTGACTCGGCGTGAATGGTCCAGCTTGCTCATGATCATGACTAATGGTCGATGCTACAGGTTTCTCATCTGCGGCACGAGGTGAATCATGATCACTCCCCTGATCTTGATCATCAGATGATGTGTCACAGCTTAAATGTCAACGTACTACGTCTCGACCATGCCTACATTGAAGGGCCCTCCTCAACCGTGTCACTAAGCTGGTAGCTCCTACGACATGCCGCATCAGGGTGAACATGTCACGTGGCTTGCCTCTCCACATCTGTACCAGCCTAGCATCGACCTGTATCTCTCTCATAGTGGCGGGCCTAAATCCCCCCTCCACAAGCAGTGAATAGAGTTGGTCACCCAACTCCATCCTAAATCTAGTATGAGGCCTACGCCTCACAACAGCCGACACCTGTGCAACATGAGGACCAGGTCTGTCTGCACCGGCCTGATCCTCGACATCTGCCATCTCCTGATTGTCATCAGGATCTACACCTGGATCATTTGGTGGCGGTGGCATCTCATCGCCATCAAATGACCCAATGTCTGCAAAATATATATAATTACACAAAAATAATTATACGATTCCATTAAATAGTTTATTAAAAAAAATTAAAGAACATGTTAGAATAAATTTAAAGAAAAAAATAATATTACCTTTATCATCTGGCAGCTCATCATCTGTGAAGAGGATGTTGGCACACCCTTGCCAATCCAAACCAGCATACGGATAGGGGACCAAAACGAAGGGATGCTCATGAACACTGGCTAGTAGCTCCAGTGCATCATGCAATATCCTCACGGAAAACTCTGACGCACCCCTCTTGGGCATCATCTGTCCCCACATTTGCATCTGTACATGCATCATCGGCCTACGAGGCTGCTAAACAAAAGTAGGTCTTGTCTCTGGATACCTCTCAAAAAATAAAAAAAATAGCTCTGAATAAAAAGGGAAGCTCACCCTCCCTTGTTCTTGAGCACAACATCTATCTAAAGTTGTACAGAGTTGTCGCAAAAAATGGCAGACCACCTCAAAAGTCCTGGCGCCTGTAATAAAGAATCAACATAAAATAGAAGTGGGAAACTAATGTGTTGTATATCGTTGGTATGGTGTGTAATGGTCGAAATAAGTAGCGAGAGGCACCTCACCTCCTCTCCACCAAATTAACCAATACGTAACTGACCTACGAAGACCTGAAAATCTGCAGAAGACAGTATATCCGCGCTAATGTATCTCTGGGAGTACACCAATTGACTCCCTACTGCATAGCCAATGGGGACCTCTGGGAATGAGAGAAAATCCACCCCTCTCCTCGATAGGCCAGTAATGAAATAGATGTCCTCCTCAACGGGTGCGTACCACTGGTTAGGACCAACCCAAAAAGCCTGTCGGTGGGCATTCCACCTGTGGATAAGCTATCGCAAAAACCTACCATGGCCCCTTAGGGATGTAGCCTCCTCATAGAACTTGAGGAGGCCTATCTCCCTTAGGAGTGCCTAGCTGGCTGATGTAATAGGGCGGGGGTATATATCTCTCTCCCTCTCCCGTGCCTCCCACAGGCAAACCAAGTTACAATGGTCCACCTGTTGTTGTTGTTGTTCCCTCTCTTCTCTCCTTTGACGTCGTTGAATGATTGACATATTAAATACATTTTTTTTATTAAATGAGACATGTATTTAATAATGTATATATAAATGTTTTTGAAAAAAAAAAAAATAGTTGGTGCACGACAAAAAACAAGCATGCACCGGTAACAGTGAGTCTTTTTTTGTTGCGCACCAGCGGCGGTGCACCTGGAAAGTTTCAGCGCACCACCCTCCTGGCATTATTACAAGGTCAACGGTGCAGTGGTATAACATACCACACCATTGACTATGTACCAGTGTCAGGAGTGTGGTGCGCTGACAAAACTATGTGCCTCAAAGCGTATAGTTTAGGAAGCGCAATGCCCTCCTGACATCATTACATAGTCAACAGTGTGGTCCTTTACATGACCGCACCATTGACTATGTCCAGTTTGGGAGGGCAGTGCATTGAAAAAAATACCCACCCTAGGGCGTATATTTCTGTCAACGCACCACATCCCCGCAATTCGACATGGTCAATAGCGTGGTCGGGTAACCCACCGCACCACAATTTGTTTAATTTAAAAAAACCATGGTGCGTCGTTTCGGTACTGCCTCGGGACCGGTATGGGTACCATTAGCACCGGTCATTGTTTTACCTTTAAATTTATAGGCAGCACCATGAACTGGTGTGAGCCGAACAGCTCGAGTGCACAACGCGAGAATTGTTTTTTTTTTAAGGTGAATTTTAAGTTATTTTAGAAAAATATCCGCTAAAAGGTTTAATTATGGAAAAATAAGTAAAATACTTGTACATTTTGCCATCAAGGAGGCATATTGGCTGTAGAATTTTCAAAAATAAATTTTCTCACCGTTTTGCAAAATTCAAAATGGAGATGGTGGGCAATGGACAACAGCAGTGCGTGCAATGGGAGCACCAATGGGAGGGCGCCTCACAAAATACAAATTTGCACCAGTTCTTGAAAGATTTGGAGCACTAAAAAGTGAAAATGCATATTTTTTTACATAATTTGTTTTTATTTAACCATGTCCCGGTGCGCGGGTTTTCTAGGCGCACTGGGTGGTTTCTTACAACCACACCGGGCTATTTCAGTTTTGGTGCGGGGTTTTAGGATGCACCAGTGTTGAATATTTGTAGATCACTAGTGCGCTATAGTAATGAGAAGCATAGGGCAGGTTTGTACCGAGCACATAGTGTAGCGGTGTGCCAATTTTTTGTGCGCACCGGTGCTTTCTCTAGTGGAACGCACCGATGCGGTTTGGGATGAGAAACACACCGGAAAAAAAACAACATCCGAAAAAACCTCCACCCGACAACCTCCTCTAGTAACCTCCGCTACAAATGCATGTATGGGCTATTTTTATAAGGGATTCCTCAAAAACATTCACTAGAGGGTCTTTTCCTTGTAGTGAATGATGAATTTTTTTACCTTAAATGAAACAGTGAGACAAAAATGAAATGGTTTGAACTTTTTGGAACTTGAACCATATGAAACACGAGAAGTGGCTTTTATTTAATCTTCAAAACAATATATCTCCTTCATTAGGGTTTTATGAATGAAATGAAGGGTTGATGCCTTATTTTAGATGAAAATTTGAATATTTTTCAAAGGTAGAGATGAACCTAGATAGTGACCTATATGAAATGGAGTGACCTAACCATAGACCTCTTCAGTGATGATAATGGAGATGGTGAACTTGAAATTGATGATGGAAATGACCTTGACAATGATGGTGATGAATGAAATCAAGGAGAAGCATACATGACTTAGACCTCTTAAGTGACCAAAATTATTTTGTGAGAACATGTTCAAAAAAGTAAAAAAATTTGACCTGTGACTTTGTGGAAAACAACTGAAAGATTCATTTGATCACTGACATACCTGGGCTAACATTGGCTCCAGCAGGGGATGGAAGGTCCTTCATGAGGTGTCAATAACACCATAGATCAAGTATCCTTACCATTGGACGATGGAGTCAAACTGGACTTTTAAAAGCTCTGACAAACTAGAAAAGATGAACCAATTCTGGAAATGAATTTGACTAGAAAAAAAGGACTTGACTCTGACTTGACAACTAATTGAAACTTAGTTATGGTAGCAAACCATCGGGATATTAGGGCCTTCACCTTGGGCTTCAAATCTTGATGATAACCACACACCTAATGAATATGTATATACAATAATGCGATATGATCCCTTCAATGTAACCAATCCAGATAATGGCTACTTACTTAAATCCTGCTCACACTTTTGTCGAGCAGGAAAAAGGAACAAAAGATAAGTGACTCAAAGTGTCCATTGAACATGTGCTCATGATCCATAAATACACGAAGAATCATCTTCCCAAATTACTTCAAAAAAACTAACCAAAGGATCATGAATAACACGCAACATAATCTTTTCTAGATGACTTAAAACAGGAAAACAAACTTATGGAACATTGGTTTGTCTATGCTGAAACAATCACCTTCATCAATAGTTGCAACGCTCAACTTCCTTTATTAAACCCCGAACAAAGTGAGAATAAAGATGTTCAATAACTTACTATCAAGAAAGAAGTTACCTGAAATTACATTAAATATTATATTATGGCTAAAAAATGTGCACATCTATAGTATCCAGGACAAAATCATTTTCTTTAGCAGACTCAATTTCTGAACCTGGAGGAAAATCATCATCTGAAAAAGGCTCTAAAAAAAACTTCTTCTTTTTCATTGCTTTCCTGCAACGTATGATGGTCAATTTGAAGCCTAACATCTTTGAAATCTGAAGGTACATGTGTCTCTCTTTCGAAAAATTGATTCAGGAGTAATCCTTCATGTGAATCTGAATTAATAGTTTATAAATTAGTCAATTTATTATATATTTGAAAAATATTAACTTTACTAAACTCTTTAATAACTGGCACAGCAAGATGCAATTCTCAGACTGCATTCTCAGGCTGCAGAAAAAAAAAGTTTTCAAAAGGGTTTGTAATCTTCTTTTCATCGATCATTGACCTAGAAGATGAATAAACCAATGGACTGTATATTTCCTTTCCTTATTTAAAAGAGTTATCATACTCTTGATCATGAAAAGACAGATAAGGATGCAAAACTTTGTTAACTTCATGGGATATAACTTTACTGTTAGGATGCAGATTTGTTCCATCTTCAAGAAAAGAAGGAGTTGATGTGTGTTGTGAATGATCCTTTGTATCAAGGCAGCTAAACTCTATTATTTTTTGTTGAGAAGAATATTCATGAAGGGCCTCTATGATCTCATAATCCATACACTCTTAATCATCAAAAACCTATTCAAGGTATTGAATGAAAACTTCACAGGATTCACAACAATATTTGAACAACAAGAATGAATGGTGATACTTTCCATAAAACTCAAAGAATGTTGTGTGGAAATCTTTAAGAGAGGATAAGCTACTTGGATTTAACCCTTAATACCATGATCTTGCTTTCCCTTCTAGGGTAGCCATAAAAAATTTCATCAAACAATCCTCATGAAACCTAATCCCAAGCTTATGTATATGCCAATCAAATTTTATTAGATGCAGAATAGCCTCATCCTCATTTTCATCTATGAATTTGGGTAGATAAGTTTTCCAATCTATGCAAGGAATTCGATTTGTAAAACTAGGAATATGAGCACGATTCATAGGGGCATACCTTCTACCTATTGAATCCATCTTGAAATCAATGAAGTCACCAAGAAGTTCTTCAAGCTACCTATTTTTGAACAGTGGAGTCACCATGAAAACTATGAACCTTTGGATTCCTCACCACTGGAGTCGCCAAATGAAATATACACAACCTTTCTTGTGCCTGACCACTGTTTCACCATTAGCAATCAAAGATAACCTTTGTCGTTCTTTCTCGGGAAATATTTAACCTTCACTCCTCGGCAATGGTGCTAAGAATGTTATCACTCTCCTCAACCTCCCAAGTGTGACAATAGGATTGGAGAAAGGTCACCACAGATCAAACTTTAGGTGGGGTAGCTAGCCCTACCTAGACTAGAGAGGACTATCTCTTTGTCACTTTAAAAATTCAAATGAATGGCTGAGTATTTAATGATTTTAGGCTAGGTATGTAAGCTTAAATAAGTAGAATTTGTTTGATGTTCTTAATGCTGGATAGAAAAGTCAGTGAATGGATTGTATTAAGGCTTTTACATTTGAAACTTCAAGGTGAACCTCCAGAGAATATGTGAGGAAAGATAGGTATTTTGACAGCATATTAATCATTCGTTGAGTATAGGATTAAAATGGAGTAGAGTTTGAATGAGAACTACGGTGAATTCATTCAATTAAGAAACAAATAAACATAATATGGTGAATCTTGTCTAAAAAATAGCATGCATAAACATGAATTCTGCTCTCAAACTTACAAGATAGACATATATGAATAAGTATACATGATCTTAAGTATAAAATGATAAACATATATGAGACACACAGATGCTCCAAAGGATAACACAAGTATATCAACACAATTCCTGCAAATATGTCTCTGATTTCATTCCACAAGTTGATTACAAGAGCTCCAATGCAATATGAGACTATCCAACCCCACAAAAGAGAGTC